>JAQIXO010000365.1:0-21985 GCA_034700305.1 Protaphorura armata
TGTGGCTAACAATTTTCGAATATTGTTAGACTAACTGCTTTAACAGTTACGGTTAGGTCATGTTCCATATTGTTTCTTTTCAGTTGCAGCTTGTTTTGACACGTATTGTTAGGTATGATTTGATTGTAACGTTATGATAACGCCGGTGTTGCTGCTACAGCCACTGCCACATATATTTTTACAAGATTTTTGCAGCATCGAGATATCTGCAAGCGTTGATCTCTCACCACACAAACAAACATACACCATGGACGATTGTAAGGCTCAGGCCTCTAAGCAGGTCTTTCGCAATAATGAGTGAACTTGTGCTCTTATTCTTTTTCTTTAGAGAACTAATAATGTAGAAGAATCATGAGACGCAGACGACAACAAAGTCAACTGTTGTCGAAACTCTCCATTTCCTTAGCTGAAGCACTCACTCTGAATGAGTGACTTTCATTTAATGTCTTAACAAAGTTTCAATCCGTGAACATAAAGGGTTTTGATAAAATCCTCTGGGGACCATTAGTTAAACTCTTATTTTGAGTGAATTATTGAGAAGGAGTGAACTGGGTTTGGTCTACAAGGTCTGACTCTGTGACTCTACCGTTACTCTACGTAATGCAATGAAATGAGCTCAAACGACGACACTTGAAACGTTACTATTTAGTAGACGATATCACAAACAAATCCCTAGAGGTAAGTCTAATGTACCATACGCATATACATGGAATGCTCACAAGGAGTTTTATTCTGGTGTAAATTACGGTGTACGGATCTCGGATCAACGAATGTCGGAAAAGTTTATTTAGCTTTGCCTTGTGTTTTTAATATACAAAATTATTACAGCACAGACTACCGATCCAGATTTTGGAAATAGATTGCGAACCCCCTTACACAATGTAAAACCAATATTTCAGGAGACAATCAAAATTTCATACCCCATCTGTCCCTCATCACCCTGAGTTGGAAGAACGTGGAAAATAGAAAAAAGTTTTATTTTGAACTCGGTTGTCCGTATCCGTGACCTAATAGGTGGAGCATAAAGGAGAATTGATTCGCCTATAAGTGGTTGTGTAGAGTAGAGTGCAGTAGTGCTCCAGTGCTCATATTAGGAAATGAGGAGCCAACAATTACATTAAGCGAACTAGTGGGAAGGCTACCTTTGACTGTGTACTAATGAAAATTTCGTTTTATAACATTGAATGAGGTCAGAAAAATATGAGGGCCCGAGTTTCTGAACTTTGATGATCTAGTGACACCACACAAGAGGTCACAAATATCTAAAACACCGTGCATATTGTCTCTTTGGCCTCATTGTTCGATTGACACTCCATTTGACCTAGGTCATAATGTGTTCCTGATACTACCTGCTTTGGGTCCATCTGATCTTGGGTTACTCGGAAATAATTCAATGTGACCTTGTTGCTATGCCCCTTGTGAAAATATTGTATGAATTAATTTCAGGAACTTTTGCAGCTTTTGCAAGGGGTACATTTCAGAACATTTTGAGTTCAAAGGTTTTTCCTACGAAATTCTTGAAAATTTAATAAAGTATTACGTTACAAGACTTGATTTTTAAACAATTAGTGTCTTGAAATTAAAAATGAAGGAAATACATCTTCGGTTTTACATTAAACTTGATCGTGGAAACTTATAAAGGTAAATATAATCGATTTATGAGACAGACTTTGAATTTTACGTCGACTTACGATTAGTTGTCCTTGTCTATTTGTGGTAATTATTTTGAGAATCTCTAATGATATATTTACTTACGAGGAGAGCTTTAGGGCGGATATTTTTTCTAAATTACGAGACTTACCTTGCTTTGACCAAAAAGCGATTTGGAATCCGGTCTGGTGGGTAATTTCATGCACTGCTCAAGAAAAGTCAAGAAATTTGACCTCTTCCACCAAAATCGGGCACTGCCCCCCATGTCTGCCCACACGCTCTGGTCCTATAACTCTTTGACATTGAATTTACACATTTCCATTCTAAAATCAGTACCAATGATAGACCAATAATTCTTATAATTTAAAGTAATTTGTATTTATGGCAATCCAGGATAAACTTTTTCTACCTTTTGTCAGCCTTGCTCTTCAAATCAATAATTCGGACCAAAACCAGAGCAGACTACATGAAATTTTAGTTTTCGCCTTCCATTCCCTTGCCCAGGGCTTAGAATGTTAGGCTCCGTATGTACGTATGCCCTAACGGGTCCTTCCTCAATGCAGGTAAGTTGGCCGGGGAATGCATGCATGGTATGCATGGTTCGAATGGATTCTCCAAAGGACGGGTATGCTCGTTGCGTTGTCCGCGTTGAAATCCGGGAAGGGAAAAGAAAGCGAGTAGTGGTTTAAGTTTAAATGGATCACTTTCTCCGTCTCACTCTTCAGTTGACTTTCTCTCTCCACCAACTCATGAGAGGAGAAAACTTTAGACGTCTCCATCCGCTCTGCCAGTCTAAAACGGGCTGGCTCAGGAAGTAAAAATGCACACTGTTCTGTTCTGTCCGCCAAAAAATCATTTATATTTATACACAATAGAAGGTATCCTAATTGTACGAGGTGTTCCATATACATGCGTACCATTTTAAATTATATTAGCCCGGAAGCTATCACACGTACTTTACATAGATATTGAGTTTGTTTGTTTGTTGATTATTTGTATGCTTTGGACCTGCAGTCGTACATTCAAGAATGCTTATCGATTGTCTCAGTAGTCCAGCACGGGAAGAAAAAAGGAAAGATATTTACAATAACAAGGTCAAACAACCCAGCATCCGCATAAGGGCAACGAAGCACGGCCAAGCTTATGCAGACTATCAAATTCTTGCTTCCCTTGGATTTTATTATAATTACGTTAATAAGTGACAAAATTCTTCTGTGCCACCAGACGATGGAATTTTCTGATCAATGAATGCTCGTATCCCGGCACGCACCAGAAATGGCTGGGCTTAGCCGGAGCATATCCCAGACTGTCCGCCAGCATCCAATGACCTCCATTTCCCCGTCACCACGGCAGATTATTGAGGCACTAATTAGCTACAGTAACAGAAGAATGTCCGATAACAAATATCCAGTAGATATGGATACCTGCTTTGAATTAACAAACCAAGTTCATATTGAACTATTTACTATACGGCTAACTCCGTCTCCTGCCTGGGCCAGGTATCCCACATCTAACTGATAACAGAAAGACCGGAAACATTCCAGACAGAGGTTTGAAGTAAGACTATCCATATGACCATATGTAAGAAAAAATATTAAAAATTTAATCTTCCAAAGGATAATTCGCTTGTGAGTTCCAGTCCTCTTCCCACGAGCAAAAATCGGAGACCCTCACTCGAGGAAGGCTGAACTGGTACCGTTATTCTCAATTTGGCCACTTGGTTGTATGAAAAATCTTCAGTGAAAGACACAATAGTAAAATAAAATTTTCTTAATGTAAAATTCTTAAGCTAAAATTGCTGTAATAATTTTCATAATGTCATGACTCAAACGAAGGACTTAAAATCCGTGCAGCCTTGATCAAATCTGCCTGCACTTGACCTGAAAAGACGCGTGGACTAACTGACTACTGCTGCACTCCACTTGGACTGGCGACAAAGCTACCCAACCGACCGAGCCTCCCATCATAATAATTTCAAACAGTCATTGACACAGATATATTTTCTCTACACTTTGAGAACTTTATTGCCAGCATGTGCGACCATTTCACAAGCACATTCCCAGTTTTCTTTATACATTCTGGACACATTCTACACATTCCACTGCCAAGAGAATTTACATAACTCCAAAACTCATACGTACTTCACACTCTTTTTTATAGTGAATTTAAAATAGGCATGGATAATGTGAACACGTTGTGTCCAAATATCCAAGAAAGAAATTCTCACGTATTCGCGTATTCCCGTGAAAATGTCAAAGGGGAATGGAAAATCTCCTTACCGTTGTAGCTCCCGAGGACACATCACCTGAGGGTTAAAAATAAATTTCATTTCTTCAAAAGTTCAAAAGAATATGATTTGCCTATCAAAACACAATTTCCAACAATCGTGGACTCTTCACGTGGTAATTTCTTCCCTTAGGAAAACATGGATGACAAAGAATTGGAGTTAATGAGAAAAAAACATTAAAGAAGAAAAGAACCATATTTTCCCAATTTTATTTTTTGGTGCAGGAAAAAAGGAAAGAAAAAAAGCCAGGAAACCGCAAACGGGTGGTGGCAGTCGGAAGTAGTAGAGATTCAATTTGATCCTCTCAAAAGAACACAAATACAAAGTGTTCGGCATATGGGGCCATAAATATTTCAAGGGGGGAGCTGTTCTACTGAACTGTCTACCTCAAAGCATGCATTAACCCATCTCTTACAAATACTATTTATTCGTTTTGAACGTGGATACGTGGAACGTGTAACGTGTAAATCTCTGTTGTCGTCTTCGTCTGTCTTTTCTTATTTCTCCTCGATCGTTCCTTTCAACGTAAACACTTTCTCCCGGAGAAAGAGAAGAGAAATAAATGCCTTTGAGAAATACAAAAGTCCACACTCTCACTCAACCGTATGGCATGGGTAGGGCAGGGTGTCAAATGTGTAAGGCAAAATAACAATAGTGGCTCTAGAGTAGAAAAGACGTCATAAAATTATAATGAAATTTTTTGGTTAGTTGTGCTCAACCATAGACAAAAATAATGGGTTTTATAAGATTTCTCTTTTCGCGCTAAAAGCTAAAAGTATAATGCACAAACATATTTGGGACGCTGTAACAGACAGGGACTGAACTGAACTGGGTTCAACATTCTCTTTGTAGTGTATCTTTGTGTACATTCCTGCTCAGCTCAACTTCATTTGTTTCTGGAATAATCGGTCGCCTTATATTCAGGACCAAGTCCCTTTTTAGCTCTCTCGGACTGCTTACCAATGAGCTACCCCGTTTCCGGACTTCCCCAAGACTCGAGATCCATTTGAGTTATTTCCTTTTGCTAAACTCTGACTAGACTTTAGTTTTGGACCACCGGAGACTACTAGGAGTGCATTTAGACTCAGTTTAGCCTAAAAGGAAGGTTTACATACTCCTACTACTACTACTTTAGACAGACTCACATTCGAATTCTAAATTGTGGGTTTTAAAGCACACGACGTACGATCCACAAATCTTTTGCACAGATTTTTTGGGTGTTTTACAAATATTGTGTTTTACTGACTTGACTGTTCCGTTGCTCTTGAAACCTTGTCTTATGGGTCGACACAAAGTAATATAATGTTTTTTGTTTAATTTTAGTATATATTATTGGTTTGACGTACGTACATGGCATCACCGCTTATAATTCTATATTCATGCATCAGAATTTTATATGGAACTCTTACTTCTACCGGAGAATTAGATGTGGATTCTTCTCACTTTAACTTCTATCTCTGCATGTAAATCAATACTTACAAGAAATTTTGGGGCATAATTAAATTAACCCACGAGAGATAGGAAATGCCTTGCATCGTTTTTGTACAAATGTGATAGTTGAATTCCCACACGTGTGGGTTTTTGACGATACAAAAATCTCATTTAATTTTACATGGAATATTTTACTCAATTTGAATCTTAATTTTTTTCTAAAATGACATAGCACGTACATAATTTCAATTTACAGTTTGGCAAAGTACAAAAATGTAATGCGAAATATGGATTCAAAATTCAATTCAGATATCAATATGGCTGCGAGTGAACTCGGGTTACATCAATTTACATGCATTTATTCGATTTCTCACTTATTTTTGATTGAATTGAAAACTCCCGTAAAATACTTTGTTCTTCCTACTGTATCCTATTTCAACTTCAGGCATCCTCCTCTGCACATCCTACAGCTATCCTCAAACACTACATGTTCCTCAACTCATCCAACGTAGCACTCGGTAGTGAGACTTTCTTGGACAAACTCCGCCCAATCACAAATGTATTCATTTCAGAGTGGCCAATTCCTACAAACGTTTTTACCCCAAAGGGTTCTTCACCCACATTTGCTCTCGTCACAATCCCAACCACCTCATCCTCCATTCCACCCTTTGAGATTGACCTGTTGAAATGGTCACACAATTCGGCTTCAGTGGATCAGAATTACAATGTCCGTCTCCAGAAATTAATGGTAAATACAGCGGACACTTTTTTTAAATTTAATTTTTTGCCCATTTCGATGTGAAATCGAAAAAGTACCCACATTTCTCATCCACTCTTGTCAAATTCTGAGTCAATAAATCTGGTGGACGGTGAAGAAAATCCATCAGAAAAGTAATAAAAAAGTGGACTGTTGTAGACTAGGGTAGCTTAAATTCGGAATTTGTTCCAAACGTGTACGCGTGACGTCGAAGGTGGAACGAGGAGTAGAATGTACAAAAAGACCCGAATTGACTGGCAGGCAGTGGAGTGAACGGTGAACCTATTTACGAAGAAATTGAAAATAAATTGGGGTAGGGGAAATAGTAGTCAACTCATGAACTGGGCTGAAATGAACCTTCCAGAAAATATATTGAGTTACGTACGAGAATCTCTTTTTTCTTCTATAAAACATATTTCTTATTTTTTTTCGAAGGAAGTGAAAATAGCCTTGACCCAGTATTGTGTTGTAGGCTATGTTAAAAATTGTGTATATGATAGGGTATATATATTATTTGGTTTGTATTGACCGATTTCGTTAACTTTTTTTAACCTACTGTCAATCGTAAGTTCGGCTAAGGAGTAGAATTCTGAATTGGTCGGCCAAATCTACGCTGTCAATTTCTTATTTATGAATGTACATTTTATACAATTCCCTACAACACTAAAAATCACCCAGAGGATAAATATTTTCTGCCTGCCACTCCCTCAGATAGATTTTATTGTTAAGTTTGAAATTGTGTGTTGAATGTACTACGGATGTTATTTTTCCTTATAAAAGGAAACGCTCCTGGCCAACTTGATTCTTCGGAGTGTTCGAGTGAGACTAGAGCTTGATCGGAGTCAATGGGAGTCTTCCTCATGGAGTCCAACCGGAGGAGGAACTCACTTCAATAAATACGCACATCATTCGGTTTCTAATACTAAACTGTCTGTCCATTATTCAGTTCTCATCCTCAGTATGAGAAGGGGGGGGGGGTAAGTTTTTTTTATTTATGAATGTGATGTTTTAAATATGATCCTGAGTTTACGCATAAAGTTGTTAAATACGAGGGCCATATTTTACTTTGCGTTGAATTGCGCGGGTGTGCTCATTCATTACAGCGGATAACCACGTGTTTTATTATTGAAACTACTTGGAAACCTTGTTGAAAATGATACACATTATTCCATGTTGATGGGAGTGGGCGGAATTGAAATAAGCACATATTTGAATGAACCATACCCTTTTATTTCGGTTGACAATTTCATCAATATCTTTTTAAGGAGAAAAGTTTGTTTGACTCCGTTCCGTTTCTCCTTCCTTCTTCTGTCTAGCTGGCACCCACTCATAAACTTGTCGCCGAGTAACGGGAAGAGACAGCCGACGGAGAGGACGACGACGGTGAGGGAGAAAGGAGGAGAGACGACTCTCACTAAACGGCATCATCATAAAAACAATGGTGAGTTTTATTAATTGTCTCATTTCTTTCCCTGTCACTCTCCGTTACACGTTTGCCAAATGCCAATCCCACTCCCAAACCTCATTTCTCATTTCTCTCTCAATTTTTCACTGAACATTGAAACTGAATTATGAATCCGCGTGAGTAGCTCACACAGCACATGAGCCAGAGCTAGAGCCCGTGTGTGTGGCATGGATCATGCATGATGCATGATCAGGGTTTGCCCATCGTTTGGCGTCATAAGACTCATACTCATAAGAATGTAATGGGATCGTTCTCAAATCCTCTTTCCTTCCATCTCCATTGTATGTAGTTAAATAAGGTATGGCAAGGCACGGCGTATTCACTCCAAAATCAACCTGGAATTACTTCTTTGGAAACGTCACTTCCAAAAGTGTTGAGTTTCAATTTCCTAAAATTCAATTACGTATTTATGTGCGTAATCTGGACTGGATGCATAAGGAAAATTGAAATTCGGAAAACTAGTCACTAGTCAGAGTCAGATCTTTTTTGATTGTGCGAAATATAATAACGTATGATTGGTAGTAGAGTAGAAGGTAATGCATAAAACTCAACAATTTTGATTCCGATCAAATATTCAATTAATGTGATAGAATCTGATAATTATGTATCGGAAATCATTCCGACGGCTGTACCGTCATAAGTTTAATTAGAATTTGTGATAAAATAAAGAGATTTTTTATTGCAGTTCACTTCATTCTCAATCTTGTGTGCATTTCGGCAAAGTCGATTAGAATGGAATAAAACTAATAGAATTTTAAAAATTTTATATTGTAGGTAATTATAATCGTTGGAAATGTGTTTCTTATTTATTTTTGCATATTTAAGTTCAGAAGATAACTGGGTGACTTGTGTACAAGTGTTGATCATTACATCCGCCGCTGCAGCCGTGATTCTGTCATTTATTTGTATTTCACTCTTCGTCAGGTTTGTTTTGCTGACTTTTTTTATACATATTAGTATTCTCAATTTTGTACTCAAATTTTGTAGTCTAAAATAGCCCGTTCTAGTATTATTTAGTACATTTATTCGGTTTAACAATGATGAGAGTTCCAAAAATTTAACCAAAAAGACTTATCTACCTGCTGCCGGTTGGTAACGTTTAGACACGTCGACGTCACCAGTCACCGCTTCATGAATTTATTCGTTTCCTAAACGCTCTACATTTTACACATGACTGATTGTGAACAGGAAACGGTCCCGGAACTCCATGTACGGATCCACGACCCGAAGAAAACTCTCTCGACGACTCCGGTCCCAAGGGCCGTATAAAGTATTGCTCACGTCGAAGGACATTGCTTTAGGCACAATAGGCCCTTCCACCACCACTGATCCAAATTTCAAAATGGTAAAGGATTACAAAAATATGTATACTTTTTGGTGTTCTTATTTCGTTACAGAAATAATATAAAAAGTTTCTTCCGGAAATTGCTATTGTATCCGGAGGAGTAACGTACATTTGTGTACATAAGTACGACATTTTTAACCCTAATTCAATTTTCAACTCCATACAGTCGAATAGATCACAATTTGGCAGTACTGGACAAAGACACGGTGGTGGTGGGTCGGAGGAAAGACCGGATTTACTTAAGGGCTCCCATGGGGCTCTCAGGAAAAATCCTACTAGTACGGTGGGGCCAATCATCAAAGTTGAGACGAACTTGACTGGAGAGCATCGTGGGTCTCGATACAAAGTAAGTAGAGAATGAGAAGCCAAGAAGAAGAAAGGATTAAATATCTTCCTGACTCGAGTGCCTCTTTTTAAACTAAATTGTGCATCATTTTCATCATTTAGAAACTCAGTTTAAGATCCATTTTTTATAAGGGAAATATTTTTCGTGTCAATGGCAAAGGCGGTTCGATTTTTGACTAACAAAATTTTTTGAACGTATTACTAATTTAATTTTCTAACGCTGTGTTGAGAATCCCGTATTGGCTGTAACTCTGAAATTTTTGGTCACATTCAACTCCTACACTTGAAAGACGTTCATTGTCAACTACAAAAAAGTAAAAGACATACAATTCCAATCCAGTTACGTACAATTGGGAAACCATCTCTGAGTGTACATATTCTTTCCCAATTCCCAGATCAACTTTCACTCATCTCTCATCTTGTGAATCAGTATAATTTGGTTTTTGAGTGAACTGGGAACGTGAAACAAAATTCTAATCCATTATGTTTGGATGGGTAATGAGACTACTCAGCAAATAAACTAAGCCAGGCGAACGAATAGCTTTTAGTTTAATTTTGTACATTATGTTAAAGTGTATTGGCGGTCTCTTGGGAGAGGAGTCTACCAATTTCTCAATCATATTTTGTGAACTTCCAGCTCTCAAATGGAAACAATGTAAATGCGTACTCAAGTAGCTTTTATTATTTTAAGAGTTTTTCACCCATGCCTGATGTTACATTAGGAATTCAAATATCTACTGATTTCACGAGCTAAGATTACCTTTACACACAGTCGAAATACCTTCATGTCTTAAACTGTGTCTGTGTCTTAAACTAAAATGCAACTTGAATTAAATGATAATTAATAACAACAATGAGTATTTAAATTCCAGGGGGATTTGGCACACCTGATAGAAATCCCAAGCTTTTCGAACCACTTCAAGTCAAAATGAGGGCATGACTGTTCTTGAAACTGTAAGTTCAAATCATTTAGTATTATTCAATATTATAGTAAAACTTCCAATTTCTTGTCTCTAGAATTCTACGTCTCTACGAAATGCTCCTTTCGCTTGACCTATGCATGTAGCAGTAGTTGGTATTTCAAATGGAGTATTTTTCTTATAGATGATTAAAATGTCGCTCTTAACACAAACCGAGTTTTATTAGAAGTTTTACAGATATGTGATTAAAGGGTAACACAAGTCACAAAACCGTCCAATTTAATTGAAGAACAATTTTTATCAAGATTATCTTTACTGTATAGATAAAATTGGACTCTAGCCATCTGTTCCCATCCAAAACCGCATTGTAATGCGTTCGTAAATAATTTAATATTTTAGCTCCACGGTCTTCGACACGAGAACCTGACTGCCATGTTGGGACGGAGGTAAGCCCTGGCCTAGTGTGGGAATTCTGTAGCCGTGGTTCCCTTTACGACATTCTTCAACAGTCAGACATCAAATTGGACTCGGGATTCAAACTCTCACTTCTCACGGACTTGGTTCGAGTAAGTGACGATTCATTAAAGCTTCCTCGAGCAGAAAGTCACCCGGAATTCACTGTCGCCCACCGCACTAACTGTACCCAAAAAGTGGTTCTGTCACGAGGGGAGGTTTACGTCGGACAGACTGTGCCGTATTATTTCGTTGGTACACAAGATTGTTAATTGGTTATTTTTCCAAGAACTACAAATTGCATTGGTTGCTCGAACTCCTTCTCTCTTATTCCAATTATTTCCAAAGGTTAGTTAAAAATAAACAAGTTGTACTTTCTTTTCTTCGTTCAAATACAACGAAAAATTTTTGATCAAAATTATTTGAGAGAAATGTAATTACGCACAAATTGCAAAACTACCAGAAATATTTAAGTAGTACGTTAAATCAATTTTCTTAAAGAAGAATTTACTAGATTTTTAATATGTATTATAACCTTCCCTCGTGCGAGTTGATTTTTCTTAACTGAAGAATGCTAAGCACAAGCACACTAGGGAAATTCACACGGAGAGTAGAGTGAGAGTAGGTAGTGACTAGTGAATGGTTGGAAAGTGAATCATTTTCTGGTTCACTGCACGGGAGAAGAATTTAACACTGTGTTTTGATTAACCTTTGCTTAATGTGAAGTCGTTTCGAATTTAAACCCTTGCGTATATGTTCTAGTAATAAGATCAGGAGTTTTTATGTCTTCCAACCGCGGTACTAAAATTCACCGGAAATTCCCCGTTTTAGAATTGTAGATTTGGATTACTCTCTCCGTTGCTTCAGTTAATTAAAATTTTTGAGGAAAGTCAAAGTAGCTAGTTTTCTACTACTGGGAATTCCTTCATTTCATTTGGAATTTAAATTCTGGCCAATTTTATGTGGTAGGCCCGGGCCTTACCATTCAGTACATGATTTTTGGGTCTCATTTTAACCCCATTTTTTTACTAATAGGGAATGCGATACCTCCACCTGAGTATGGTTCGAGTCCACGGCAGTCTCAACTCATTCAATTGTGTTGAGGATGCAAGATGGGTTCTCAAAATAACAAATTATGGGATGAATTCGTTAATGCAGGCATAGGGGTTGCCAGCACTGGATAGGTCGATCACAGGTCAATAGATAACACACAAAATGTTACACACAAAAAATGGCATTGGAGAATTAATTCCCTTCTTAATAAAACTATTACAAAATAGTAGAACTCCTGTGGGTGGCCCCCGAACTCTTACGAGACGAGACGTTGAGAAAACATAGGAGCCAAGCTGGATGTACAGTTTTGCAATAATTATGCAAGAAGTGTTAGTGCGTGGGAGGCCTTACTCTATGTTGACTTTGTGTGCTCAAGGTAGGGATATGTCAGAGACAAAATCATAGAAAGAAGCTTCTTAGTAGGGAGATGCGGCGGCATTGGTTAGACAGAGTACTCATCAAACACACAGCTAACACACAAAAGTCTCGGCCGTCACGGCCGTCAAGTGAATCCCCATGCTGTCCTGTACAAGTGAATCCCCGTAAGGTTTACATGTACATACAAAAGCAAAGCGATGGGAAAGGTGGAGTGCGGACGTGAAGAGACTCATTCCCTTTCACTCCACTGCCACGAAATTTTATACATAACGCCCTGTCTTCATACTACGCTGCTCTATTACTAATCTTTGGGGATATGTACAGAGCAGAGAGATCAAAGGGGAGTATAAATAATTCGAGTAAACTAAATGAAGTTAATTAAAAATTATTGTACTTCTGAGCAGAGGGGCCGTCTCTGAGCAGAGGGGCTGCTCCGATGAAATTACATTATTTTGAAATTATTTTTTTATTTTGGTCTACTATTGCATTGGTTCTCCAGCCATTAACATCATGCGTCAATGTTGGGTTGAGCAACCGGACATGAGACCCGAGACTTGTTCAAAACTCTCAATCATGGAAGGTTAGTCAATTTCTAATTTAACTATTTACTCACACACTTCCTTAGATTTAAAGAGAAAATCAAAGGAAAATTTAATTCTTTAATTTAACCAACTACATGCACAAGCCTTACATAAATTTTGACAGTAAAAATGATCCGAATTATTTGAACTAAGGTGATCCAGTAGTTCCGGAAGCCAAATTGCCTGCACTTATTCTAGAAGTGCAGTGGCGAATTCATTGCAAGCAAAAGTTAACATGGCAGTCAATTTTTTACTGCACATAATTTTATTCTATTCGTTGGCTCATATTAGAGATTTTGGTCTCATGGCTGATTACAAAATTTGGATTTTTGCGGCTTCATTGCCCTCCTTGATGCTCTTTTTCCCATTTTTGAGTCGATTTTTGGACAATAGTACATAATAATACGTTACTAGATCGAAAACCTCCGAAGGAGGTCATTACGTCGTCCACATCTCACAGAGACGGAGTTTCCCATCTGTGAGGCCAGATTACAATATGCCACGCGGGGTACCGGTCTGGACGTAATCCCGTACTGCTAGAGAAGTGACCTCTAGACACACCGAGCCGAACTACGATTCGGCAAGTCACACTCAGCGAGCGGTTGAATGGTTACCCATCCTAGCCACTCACTGTCATCCTTCGCTTAACAAGTGTTCTTACGGGAACTGTCTCGCTTAGGACAAGGCGACTTGCTTAGGAATGCCGTGACCTGACCTGCAGGACCTTGACACGCCATATTTTTTTTCTAGTCCCCGAGCATGCCCTGGCAACGAATCAATCGAATTTAGTCCACAGAAAACATAATTGTGCTTTCCAGGAATGACCTGAAATGTCATTCCCCATGCCATTTAATGTAATGTAATCTGCTGCCTTTCTTGGATGTGGTAGGCGTTTTGGGCTCCCTCTCTGAATTTTGGCTACAATTCATTTATATCTTTCCCGGCCTTGATGTTTTTAAGGGTACGAACAGAGAGGAGATTCCTCTCTAGTACGAATTAAAATTTAAAAGAAAAGTGCTGTCTGACTTGAGTCTTTAGAGAATTTCCTCTGTCGGAGTTTCTTCGTATTACTAGTGCTACCTCCCACAGGCCAAAAGAAAGAAAATATAACGAAATATGCGGTTGGGATTGGACATGCTTATGTTGTTCGCAACAGTTAAAGTCATCTATTTAGTCTCTGAGACTTGCTATTTATATTCTCTTGCTGTACTAGACATTTATATGTAGCACATGTGAGACCCATTCAACTTTTTAAAACACTATCAATTTTAGAGTTGAAAATAATTATCCGAACAGGCGCTTAGACATCTTTTACAGAACATTCTAAATTATTTTAAATAAATCTCTAAAATGAAATAAAATATTGTTTGAAACACTAACCCAAAACCACACACTTACTGCATACTCGTTTTCTCTTCAAAAATGTTCAGAAACTGTTGGAATTGATGAGAGAAAGTGAAAGTAGTAGAAAGTATGTAGAAAGTGGGAAACACAATCGTAGAAAACAAAAAGAAGAAGAAAAAGAAGGAAAAAGTGTCCAGTTCCAATCAAAAACTTCAAAGGAATTGTAGAGAGAGTGAAGGAAGACGGGAAGAACGTCTTCATCTTCATCGCGGGTGTATCCTTCCGATTGAGTTAAAAGAGAAAGCCACAGGCTTTTTTTGCCCGTATATAGACATTGGGTTGCTTCTACAGCCACGGCCCAAGTGGCCCATTTCCTCGAACCATTGATACCTGCATCCACTTGCTATCTCCTCCATGTTATTAATAATAGAGAAGAGAAGGCACGGGAGAAACTGAATCAATGGAGGAAAAAGTTTTTTCCCAAGAAAATCGTAGATAGAAAGAAAAAAATGTTCTCCAAATCACAGGTCCGTTTCATGGGAACGTGATTCACACACTTTTTTACTTGACTAGTTTTTTCTTAACTTTCTCTCTTCAACTGTGTGCTATGTGGTATGTGCTGTAGAGTGGAGTGCACTGGCACTCAAAACTAAAATCTCAAGAGAGTTTCTGTTTCCATGAATCCAACTCCCATCCAAATGTATTGTTCACTACTCAGTTCTTCCCACCATAAGTTTTATAAACATAAATTCCAGAATTCCGAATTTTCCCTTTGCAAACAGTTTTGCGAAGAGTGCAAAAATGTCAGAGAATTTCTATTCTTGATCCAGCAGCAGACAAACACTGCTAATTTGAATCAAATCAAATAAAATTATTTTTACTAATCTAATCTGAACACCATTTAAAATTTTCTTATAATACAAAGTTGTCCATTTAAAAAATAAACGTTGACGTGTTAGTTGCGTTGCTTCTCCCGAAAATGGTATGGTTTCTTTAGACGTGTGTCCAATCTTAAACAATCCAATCTTATACATACACCGACACACTCATTCGTGTAAAAAATGTTGCCTGCATGATATAAAGAATGATCATTACGTTTGTCCTCAAATCCACAACCATAACACACAAAACACATGTCAAAGAATGAGAGAATAAAAATCAATTTTAATAACATAAAAATCTTGCAGTGAAACCTGCAATTCTGAAATAATTTTTCTATTAGAAGTTTGACGAGTTGTTGCATACCCGCAGTAGATACGATGATGCGTATGAAGCCCTCACAGAGATAATGCTGAATTAACTGGAAACGCAGAATTTGTGAATTTAATACCTCTGAAGACTCCAGCTGAAATTCTTCGTAGGATCTAAAATTTGTTACAACCCTTTGGTTACACAGTATGCTTAATTGTGTACTTATGCTTCCTTGTCCCGGCAAACTGCTCTGGAATAACTCTCATTGTCTTTGCCTAAGTCAAGCGTCTCCTCTGCCTGATTAAATCCAAATTAGTGAGCTCCAGGAAAAGGAAGGAAACCCGACGAGACTCACGAGACGCGCGGGGTCTGGAGAATAAGAACAAAATGCTTTTGTTCTGTGGACAGAACAGACACCGTGCTCGACTTGACAGATGAACCTCCATTCCATTCTCTCACACACATCAACTACTAATTAATAAAATTTCCAAAAGAGAAAGTTACAACCAAAGCTGTATTAGCTGGTATGGACTATGTACCTTTCTAATAAGAATTCATTTGGGGTTTACCACTTTTTGGGAGGGCGGATTCGCGTACGTTACATGAAACTGCGCTGCGTATCGTATAATTTAACCATGGAAATATTTTTCACAGACCGAAGAACTAAAAAATTCTGTGACAATTCGCATGGCCATCCTAGAGCTCAAACAGTTGGAGTGGTTTCCTCGTCAAATGTAAGTCAGGGAGAAACATGTACTTGTAATTTAAGTAGAAAGTGTAAATGTGTGGAGACGACAGGTTGAAACAACGACGTACGCAATTTGCAATTTGTAACAGACGCCGTCCGAGTCCGACTGTCTATTTTGTAATTTTGAAGGGCATCCGCTCTCAGCTCTGAATAAATCCAAGGGAATATATAATGATATCCCCTACTATTAATTAAGGTTTTAGAGACCTGTGAGACATACGTGAAATTAATTAATTGTCTGCCCTACTATAAAGTACGTCAATGCTAGACAACTTGAGTTGGGATACCTCAACCTACTCCGGTCATTCCAAGAACATTGTCATTGACGAAAAAGTGAAATCAGGGCAGAACAAGATATGATGGTCGAGGAGAATTCTTCAGCTGGGAATTGCGGGAGCCTGGAGCACAAACCAGGTCATCTCATTCTTCCCTAGTAACATTTCTTTACTTGGCCAACTGGATCGGCAAACATTACTTTTTGGCCCTCGTGCCGTCTCAGGCACATACGGTTGGGCCAGCGTTGGTGCCCAACATGCGGTTCAGCGTCGGGCCAGCGTTGGCGGTTCCCGCAATACAAAAAGTATAGACAAGGTCCCGAACCCAGCACCACTAGTATGCAAGCCGACCCCTTCACCCTAAGCCACTGCGCCGTGCTTGCCCAACTGAGTCACTTCCCCTCTACCTATACTATCCAACGTCGGCAAACAAATTTTGCCATCACTGGGCGGACATTTGCTTTTCTTGTTGTGCCGGTGTTGGGCCTAATCCCTCACTCTGCCAACGCTGCCGACCATTATCCTGCATTGGGCCAACTCTCAATGTTACTAGGGTTATCACCGTTGGACTTTTGGATATTGGATATCAAGTTGCACTGACCCAAAAGCGGAATTTCCAAAAACAATTATCCCAGGGTAGTCTCTGGGAGTTTGGCGGCCGTGCATGCGCGGTCTTGGAAGCCATTAAAGTGTGCTCGCTCTTCACTACTGGTACGTTAGTAAAACTGGAGGAATGGTCAGACCAACTTTAAGGGCATGGAACAAAAGTCATCCATCTGAAACCTCACCGTCAAAGACAAAAGTCCGAAGTACGACGTCAATTCCACATCAAAATTGGGGAACAAACTTGAAATTCATCAGTTGTTGTTCTATTTTGTTGTTCAGTTATTCATCTCATCCAGCAGTGAAATATTCACATTCCTTCAATTCTAAAAATCTGGTAAGTAAAGGAATACGCAAAATTTCTTCATTTACTCAGCAGTAAGCATTTCTCAGTGCTTACAATTAGACAAACTTCCTAGTTCCTTAATAAGTTGTTCAAGGTTTATTTGGTCCAAATCTCCAAGTCATACTCATTTCAAGATATAATAAAACAACTAAACCCACTGATTTCTAATCTTAACAATTGTACATTCTTCTCAGCTTTGAGAGATCGTGTCCAGTCATAGCGCCAGTGGAACCGACCGGTGATGCATTCTGGAGAAAAAAAATTATATATAGGAAATTATAATTTTATATGTCATTCACCCAAGTTCTGATTGTGATCTGTCCAGTTTGACTGAAATCCCTGTCATTGTAGTGCATGATACTTCTGTCCATCCATTTTTCTTGTATGCGTACTGGTATTCTAAAATAACAAAAGTAATTTGTAAGTTCACCGAATCTATTGATAATTGAGAACAGGGCTGATGAATTCCTATGGGTGTGACTACTTGTGTGAGAAAGTAGATCTTTGTCGTAAATGTTTTGGGTGGAGGACTAGTGAGGGAAGGCAATGATTACCTTCCTCGGTGCGTCACGATATGATCTTGGTGCTCACTCATGCTCACTCACGTAAGCATGAAGCCCGAAATTATTGATGTTAGGATCATTTCTAAAAATTGGACTAATAACTACGATATAATTATCTACATTTTATCTAGTCTATAATGACATCCTGTGTGACAGATCTGGTGCAGGTAATTTTCTCCTGGATTGTTAAATTGGAATGACATCTTAGTTTCCTGTTGTTATATTTGATGTTTATAATATTTTCTTAAATAAAATTATAATATCTTCGTTGTTCGGTGTTAGTCTTTAAGGGATGTGCCCATTATAAGACAATCAATTAAGTATACTTGTATGCGTGAAAGCCTCAACAATAACACAGATCACAATTATCTACTCTTCAATCGGGAATAGTTTTAAACATTGACACTATCTGATCTGGGTAGGAAGAGAAACCGAAAGTCACGACTTTATCATCACTACATTTAGAGCTACAGTTTGACTGAATTTTTACATTTCTTATCGGATGCAGTTTTTCTCTCTGAAACCAAATCTCGCGTAGTAACACACGTAATTCACAGACGAATCTCTGATAAAATTTTTGTGCTTGACATAAAATCGGGTCATTCTCGTAGTCGAGAAATCGATTCCCAACTTTTCACAGTATCGAAAAACATGAAATAATTGTCAGGAGTTGTGTTGCAAGCTCTTCATTTGGAAATTAATTATTAATATTCTCACGTTTCTGTCAAGGCTTTTTAGGATTCGTATCATTTATCGTACTATCGAAATAAATTTCTACATGAACACACGAGCATGAACCATATTTTGAAACTTATGATGTAAAGTAATGGTCTCATCTCATGTGTTGATGACTATCTTGAAAAACTGTTGGCATCGTTCATTATTGTGAGTACTTACATATAAACTTGTTGAGAAACTTATATCGATAATCCTGAAGTATAAATAGATTTGCTTGCTTGAGGTTTGGCAATGAATTTCTGAATAAATTATAACTCTGAGACTCTGACTAGCGGCGTCCAAGCACCAAGCGAGATAATACGCTACGTGACTATGGAATCTATGCCAGAGGACACACGTACATGTCCGGGTTTAGTCATCCGGCTCTGGAAAATTCTTAAAAATTAGTCTAACAAAATGACAGTGAATAAAATATTATGGTTGTTAACTATCATTGTTAATATTTCAAATTATATCTGCCAAGCTGAAACAACTAAACAATCTCTCCCAGATCAATTCGATTTAAACCCATTCTTAGCACACACAGATAATTGTTCTACACATATAATCTTATATCACAGTCTCGACTTGACGCCTATTCTTCAGCCCATCGTTCTTGTGACACCCGAATACTCTTACAAGAAAGGTTCGTGTTTGATTCAATTCTACTACCCTGGTGTTCCGCAATTATGTGATTCTGAGTGGGCCCAAGGTCATCTCAGAGGACAAGTCTGTGTGGCTGTCACGTTACTATTTCCAAACCAAATCAGTAATTTTCAAATGGCAAATACCTACATCAGTGCTTACTGGAAGCGGACGAATTACTCTAGTGATGGGTTTACGAGTGTAATGTTCTATCCAAACATATACAAACAGATAATATATTCAGGTCATTTAAATGAAATCATCAGAAGTGAACAGATAAGTTTTCAAGAAGAACACAGTACTAACAAACTTTCTGATTTTTATGGAGGATACCACGTAAAACCACAATTTCCGCCATCCTTTCTTTATAACTCTGCAGACTTCTCTGAAGTCACTATCCTTTCTATTTACAAGTGCAGATTTCTTTCTAAGCCACACAAGTCTACCACGAAAATTTCAAGAGAATTACTGAACACCCTCTACAGGAATGCGGTCGCATCATCGTGTTCCAATATACTCTTTGCAATCCGAGATCACGGCGCCGTATTCCTTGGGATTCATTCAGAATGGATAAGAGCATGTCGTCCACCAGAAAATCCATTCTCAAAATTGAATACAAAACGGATACATATAAATCCGTCGATATTTATGGGTTTGTCGCTGAATTCATACATCGCGGAAGGTTTTCCAAACTCCTCTATATCGGACATGGATTTGAGACGAGGGACGGCTCTGTGTAGACCCGACCAGTACGAGGAGTCCGACATAAGCATGTCATACTACAATGTACACCGTCAACATTTTGAAGGAGGGATCTTTGGAGGTGCGGCTTCTACTTTTTATCCAATGGAGACGGTATCATATAACTTCATCACATGCAGTGTTGTAGAGTCCGAAAAATTATCTCTCACTAGCTATTTTATTGCGTTTAATTGGGATTTATGGCTTGGCATTGCCGTAACATGGATCTTGTCATGTATCGTGCTTCATTTTATTTTTGTTTTTAAAAAGTCTTACGGCAGTAGTGTGTGGTTTATACTCTTGTCCATTCTATTAGAGCAAAGTCCATCTATTGATAAATCCATGCAACGCTTACTAGTTTATTGTATTGTATTTGGTCCTATTTACCTCACATGTGTAGTTTTGACGAATGCGTACAAAGGAATTACTATCACTGAACTCACTTCTCCGTTACCTGCTCAAAGACTAGAAACTTTTGAAGATGTTTACGATGAGAATTATACAATTTTTCCAACCACATCACCGACGTATGAGCAATTCGGTGAAATTTTGTGCGTCAACACTAAACTACGCGAAGACATGGGGCTATTTCCTTATTCACCGTTTTATACAGCGGGTTATAGCAAAATTAATTCGTTAATTGGTCTACGAAATCCAGGCAGAATAATGAAGATTGGACAATATGTCACCACAAGTCAATTTCGGAGTGTCCCATGTATTAATAATAAAAGGGATTTATTGAGAGAACTCTTAAAGTGTGAGAAGACCGTGTACGCTGATACAGATGATAAATTAGACGTGATGTATGGGAGATTGATAGAGAGGGAAGAAAGTTCAGACAAGGATATTTATAAGGGTCGTGATCGATATGTGCCAAATGTCCATGGTTTCACCACCACTTTTCGCTCCTGGGAACGTGAGGTAGTGAATCATCGGATGAGCACATTCTTCCATTCTGGAATTCATTCGTTTTGGAGTGAAATAATCAAGTCATTTCGTGAACGGATCATGGGGCGAAACCTCGTAAAGGAATCCCAAAATAAGAAAATAGTGAGACAGTTGGATACGAAAATACGTCTAGTGTTTTTTGTTTACATGACGTGCGTTACAATCTGTGTATTCAGTTTGTTGGTAGAATATATTTCAATTTATTTTGGACATTGTGTACGTTTCTGCACTTACATGTACGTCATCCTGTGTAATTTAATACATACATGTATAGAACTTAAAACTTATGTCCAAAGCAAATTGAGATCACAAGTAGGTCGCCAATTGTAGACGGATCTCCGAAAAGATTTGTCCGCTTTACATATAATCTGCCCGTATCGAAAAAAAAACAATAATTGCCAGGTTTTGTGTTACTAGCTCTTCATTCAGAAATTAATTATTAATCTCTTGTCTCAAAAGTTTGTCATGCTTCTCCTTACATAATGATACTGTCGAAGTCCTTTTAGGATTTGTGTCGCTTATCGTCGTATCGAAATAAAATTCTGCATGAACGCGAGTATGAACGACAATTTAGAATCCCGAGACGTAAATGAGTGGTCTCAGAAGTTGATGATTAACTTGAAAAATTATTGGGAAACTTCATTCTTGTGAGCACTTACTTGTAGAGATTGTATAATAATACGATTATTCTAGAAGCCGAATAACACTGCGTGTTTGAGATTTGGCAATCAACTTCTGAATAAATTATAAGTCTGACTAGATGAGTCCAAGCAAAAGGAGAGATAATACGCTATTTCACTCGTGAATCCATGTCAGATGAAACACGGAACTTGTCGATGTTGAGTAAACTGGTCCCTTGAAAATTCATTAAAACTAGTCTAAAAATGGTGGTGCTTAAAATGTTGGATTAAATGGTTGTTAAATTTTATTATTAGTATTTCAAATTATGTCTGCCCATCTGAAACAACAGAACAATCTCCCCCAGATTGTATGTGATGTTCTATTCAACAGTTGACCTCCCTGTTGGATTGACACCCCTTTTGACCAAGGTCATAATTGGACACCATACCATGACCTTACCACGACCATCTTTGAGACCATCTAATCATGGGTTATCCAGAATTTTTTTCCGTTGTGACCTTGTGACCCGTTATTTCAAATTTTGAATTTCAAGTTGAGTTGTCCCGTACTCAGAATCG
>JAQIXO010000366.1:0-21948 GCA_034700305.1 Protaphorura armata
CGTGACCTCTGAGCGGTACAGTTTTAACTTTGACAGAGAACTGTTTTCGGGGCTGTTTTTAGGATGACCTAGTGGATATAAAAGGTATGGTCTTGATTCTGACTGCGACCAACACTTCATGGGGTTACCTTGTCAGTCATAATATTTCACTGTAGTATACATGTACACACTCCTAGAACCAAGAGAAATTCTTGTGATGTGGAGCCCAGAACAAAAGTTGTTTTTGGATGAGACTACAGAATGAAACTACTCATTTCAAATCTCTGCTGTGGAGCCAGGGGAACAATTGTATGATGAGGACAAAAGCAATGCCTGTGAAACTAAATGAGAGTCGTGAAATGGATGCGGAAGTTGATGCTAAAATAACATATTTACGTGTCACATTCATTAAATTACCCATTAAATTCCATTCAGAAATGCTATTTAGACGGAAACTGCATCAATGGAACCTTGGAAGTACATGATCATTTATTAGTACATCTACTAGTTCGAGAGGCCGTCCGACGCCCATGGCCTCTCAATTGCTAGCATTGATGTTAGAACAGAATAATACTAAAACACCAAATTTCATGCCAGTGGACAGACTGTGGTTGTGTGGCCTTTTACCCGTTACCCATTACCCTCAAAAATTTATATAAACCTGACCACCATGTTTAACTCGTTTAGTTCCAAAAGTCATGTCCCTCCTATCGAGTTTTTCTATGACAGTGGAGTGGTGGGGAAGATAGATTACCGTTACCCCACCACTCCACTGTCATCGAAAAAATCGATGACAGGGACACGACTTTTGACTCACAGTGTAAATAGTCAGACTCACTCCACAATAAGAAAATGCAATATCAGACTGTCTTGGGATTTTGATTTCATATTGTCCAGTAATATGTTTATTATATACTGGTAATTATTATGGTATTTATTTTGTTTCGTGTGTGACACAACTATAATTACTATGAAAACTTACTTTACTACAGCGGATTGCGTTTTTTTATAGTTTCTTGACAACATGATGAATATTGAGCCGAATGTGAATATTCAGACACAAGTAGCAATTTAATTTGAGGTTGATTGGATTTATTCTGGACACCAGAATAGTTTACCTTGTGAGTCGAATGGCTACCACTATTGTAGTAGTAGCGATTTGCATTGAATTTTAAATAAATAATGATTTATTCTTATTCAATGTTTACGTATAGCAAGAAAGATTAAATTACATCCACTCATCCCAATTCTAATTATTTGAGTGAAATCGAGAACCAGAGTATAATATGCGACCACAACAATCAATAGTTTTACTTGTATAATCAATCAAGGGTAGGTGTAGTTAACTCCCACTTTAACCATTCCATCTATATGCCCTATATACTTTTAGATTTATGAATGGATATTATTAACGCCATTCCACTGTCCCTTCTTTTGAGATCTGGTTTTGGAACACAAGTTTTATTCACAACGTTTGTAGTGCGAATGTGGAGTCTTAGCATTGAGTGAGGTTGGTATGATTGTTATCCTCACGTTGACAACCCTCTCTTCAGTTCAGACAATCACATTCTGATCGGTTCAATGTAGAAGAGGGTCTTCGTATAGACTATGCATTGTCAAACGGTTGTAGTAAAATTCATGGCTGTGGTTCTCCTCCCACCTTCTTCTGCATTTCGTGGGGTATTGTTACTGGACTGTCCGCTCAATTTATTTGGCCAAAACAATTCCAAGAACACGAGTCTAAATTTCTTTGTCTTGAAAGAGTAAATGATGAAATTGACGGCTGAGTTGAGTTCGAAGAAAAAGAGAAGGACTGTGAAAAATTCTGGCGAACTGGCGAATTTTGAATCCACTAGAAATCTTATAAGGTAGTACACGTTGAGCAAATTGCAAAGGAGGAAAATGCTCACAACCCAAATCAACATCTTTGCAACAGAATTCTCTGGAGAATGGACGTGTGTCATGGACCCTCTCATCTTGTTTGCTTTTCGTATCTATTCAAAAACCAAATAAGTTTTGTTTTGGGACGAGCTTTAATGACAATTTAAATGTCCATACCTTCCAGTAGATGGAGATGTTGAGGAAAGTGAGGAGTGTTATGGGGATGATGCGACTAACAAACATGTACACCCAATGATAGTACAGAACGTAATTCGCATTAGCTAACAAGGAACGGAGGATACGATACTTGGTCCAAGACCCATTCTCATCATAAACATTCTCAATTTTGAAATGCCACCACATCGGCATTTTATATAGGAATGTGAAGGTCACAATGACTAGAGACGCACGGATGGCATTCGTGTTTGTGCAGTACGGACGAGCCATGAATGAGAGGTCGGTGAACGACAAAGAACCTCTCCACTGTCACTAAAAGTGTGAAGTACGTGGAACCTAGTTGTGCTGAAAATGTAAATTTCAGACCGCAAATTTGAAACAAATTTACACAAGTAAAGTCCAATCGAGTTGTGATGACATACCAGTTACAATCAGTGGTTCAAAATAAGTTTTTATGATTGGGTAGAGTGTTGTCAAGTAAAATGACTCAAAAGATTCTACACAGAAATACTGAATGGACCGTGGGATTCCATACTCAAGCAGAGCCAGGAAGACAAACATAAAGTCGAAAACACTCAAACCGAATAGGATAATATTTGTGGATGTTCGCATGGAAGGGCGTGACAAGGCAATGGCACACAAAAGGTTTCCAATGATCCCTATAAAACTCACCAAAGACATGTCAATGTCAATCCCTCCGACGAGGAACATGGTCAAATGAGCACTAATGTAACTGCAATGATTCACTTCAGATATTTGGAATTCAATTGCTTTGTTTGAGTCTTTCGTAGTTTGAAATTGAGTTATGTTGTTCATGTCCACGGAGTCGTAATATCCGGAGTCTGCAAGCGGCGAGTCCGTCATTTTAACTTAAAATAAAAAGTTAGAATGTTTTACTTTCCTGTCTCCGCCTGATTGGGAAATTCAATTAATGTAATTACAATATTTTGTTTTATCACGGAAGGGAATTAAGAGTGATGAGAATTTGCATGTTATGCGTTTCCCATATTTTAACTCGTAAATGGTTTTACACCGAGTTGGATTACACTTTTTCCTCCAACCCCTGAACTTTGAATTTTTCCCTTGGAAACTGGTGGAACGAGTAGAGTATTAAGTGAGTGAGTGGAAGTGGGGTTGTGAATTGCATGTATTAGTTGGAATCTGGATGGCCGAATCCATACAGAACGCTTTAACTCATGAGAGATGGATCGTGGGATAAAGTTGTGGAAATCCCCTCCGTCCTTCGTTTCGGACGATGGAGATGGCGTGGCTGACGACACAAGAGGTACGCTAACACACAGGCTCACTTGCTCAATATTTATATTTTAGCCCCGGTTGTCCATGGGTGAAACCTATTGATCTAACCTAAACGGGGTAGGAAAAATAAACTCCGCGCTGAATCATAGAAACTATCAATGTGTTCAATTTAAAAGTGTGTCAATACAAAGATGCCCAAATAATCTAAAGTGTGGAGGTATGTGTGGGTTTCATTATTTGTAATTAGTCTGTTGTGATGAGAGCAACCACAGCTGACGTACGGGTACAGATTGCAGGACGGGATTGGATTGAGAACTGAGGACAGCGAACGATATTTGGACGAATTGTCTCATGAAATTTTCTACCTTCCACCCCATTCGACTTTGACAAATTGTTTGCTAATCCGGTGACCACACTGCCCTCTCCAATAAGCATGATCTCTTCCCGACCCACAAATACATACAAATATTTAATATCTTTTCATAATTTTGCCAACGTTATTAGAGAAAAATAGAATTTGTTTTTTAGAATTAGTAACAAAAATGTACGAGAATATGGTGTGGAGTATACAAGTCACCTACAAACTCAAATGTGTGTACAATGTACGATTGTACTAATATACTAATGTACTATTGTATTTTTATCACGGCCATCCATCTAACTTCATCTGGATGATATAAACATACATAAAAAGATTGTATTACATTTTCCGGGGACTTCTAGGTTTGTAATTATTTTGTAATAAACTACTTGAACTGCTTCTTTCATTGCGCAGTCTATTGTGTGTTGTTAGGATTTACGTATTGTAAAAAGTTTTGATTAATTAGAGTGTTGTTGAACACGAATTAGAATAAGATCTCGGTTCGTGTCCACTTCGTAAATTGCATTCGTCAGACAACCTTCCTTACTAGGTAATTTTGTGATCCTCTCAAGGTTTATTGCGTTATAAATCCATTGTTAAACAAAATTATAATTACACTGAATAAATTAACTCCCACGCTACTAACGAGGTAAACGTGTCCGATGATACGAGGGATCAGCAGCCGGACAAAACTTTTTAGGTTACTCTGGTCATCGAAGTGATGAATAAGAAAACATTTTGATGACCTCGTCGGAATCATCAATTGGATAACCAAGGCTACTCAAAAAGTCTGGTCCGGTTAGGTCAGGTGTTATCATCCAGATAGTTTACCTTGTAAGGAACACCTGTAATTCTGGTAGAGTCACAATTCAGAATGTTCATTTAATTGTATGTAACTCACAAGATTATTTTCTTCCACTTCCAACAAACTATAACAAAGCAAAACGTCATTCTATTGTTTTATTCATCTTTCAATCAATTAATGGGATATTGGATGTCAACAAGGGAATGGAGATAGTGTGTAGTATGGAGTGCACAGGGTGGTTCAACACAGATTTACTCTGAGGAGTAAAATTTATTTATTTAATTGTTCAATCATAACACGAATTGGACCTTATGCCGCAAGCAGCATGGCGGCGGTAATCTATCTATATCAAATTAGTCATAGCAATTACGGGTAGTTACAACTAAGGGGTAGACACTATTTACAAACGATCACATTTTATCAAAACATAGTCAATTAACCTAATCTGATTGAATGAGGTTACCAGGATTGTAACCCTCACGTTGACATTCCTTACACCACTTGTGACAATCATATTTTGAACTGATGATCCTGCAGAAGAGGGTCTTGGTATAGACTATAGATTGTCAAACTTTTGTTGCAGAATGCGTGGGACTGAATTGGGTGCCTGTGGTCCTTCTCCCAGCCTCTTCTACATTCCGAGGGGCATTGTTACTGGGCAGTTCTCTAAATTTCTTTGGCCAAAACAATTCCAGGAACACGAGTCGAAAACTCTTTGCCTTGAAAGTGTAAATGATGAAGTTGACGGCAGAGTTGAGGTTGAAGCAAAAGAGAATGACTGTGATGAATTCTGGAGAACTGGAGAATTTTGAATCCACTAGCTCTCTTATAAGGTGGTACAAGTTGAGTAAAGTGCAAAAGAGGAAGATGCTCACTACCCAGATCAACATCTTTGCAACAGAAATCTCTGGAGAATTGCGTGTCATGGACCCTCTCATCTTGTTTGCTTTTCGTATATATTCAGAAACGAAATGAGTTTCATGTTGGGAAGAGTTTTATTGATAATTTAAAATGTTCGTACCTTCCAGTAGATGGAGATGTTGAGAAGAGATAGGAGTGTCATGGGGAAGATGCGACACACAACCATATAGGCCCAAGTATTCTAGTACAGATCGTAATTCTCATTACCCAACAAGGAAAGGAGGAAACGATACTTGGTCCAAGATCCATTCTCATCATAAACACTCTCAATTTTGAAATGCCACCAAAACGGCATGGTGAAAAGAATTGTAAAAGCTGCAATGACTAGAGACGCACGGATGGCATTTGTGTTTATGCAGTAACGACGAGCCATGAGTGGGCGGTGGACGACAAAGAACCTCTCCACGGACACTAACAATGTGAAGTATGTGGACCCTAACTGTGCTGAAATTGTCAATTTTGGACCGCAAATTAGAAATAAATTCAACCAAATAAAGACCGATCAAGTTATGATGACATACCAGTAAGAAACAATGGATAAAAATAAGTGGTTGTGATTGGGTAGAGTGTTGTCAAGTAGAATGACTCAAAAGAGTCCATACAGAAATACTGAATTGACCAAGGGATGCCATACAATAGCAGAGCGCAGGACACAACAATGAAGTCGAACACACTCAAACCGAATAGGATAATGTTTGTGGATGTTCGCATGGAAGGACGTGACAAGACAACGGCACACAGAATATTTCCAATGATCCCTGTCAAGCTCACCAAAGATATTCCAATCCCTCCTACGAGGAATATGGTCAAATGATTACTAATGTAACTACAACGATCCTCTTCAAGTATTTGGAGTTCCAATTCATTGTTTATGTGTTCCGTTGTTTGAAGTACAGTTGTGTCGTTCATGTCCATGATGGAGTTGTTAAATCCTGAGTCCATAAACGGAGATTCTGTGAATTTAACTTCAAAAGAAGATGTAAACTCTTTTGTGTTTTCTAATAAACTGAATGAATGTAAGTAGAATGTGTTGTTTTTAATCGTGAAATGAAATGATGAGTCATTAGAGTTTGCGTGTCATGTTTTTCTCATACTGTAAGTAACTCGTGCATGGATCCACGCGGAGTTCGATTCCACTTCTTCCTGCAAGCCCTGAACTTTACTTTTTCCCTTAGAAACATTTAGAAATATCTAGTGGTGTAAGTGTGCCCATTTTTTCAGGGTTTCGGAATTTTGCATTTTTCAAGGGTCGATGAAATTGAAAAATGAAAGATTTGCAAAATAGTGCAAAATTTGCAAATTACTGCAAGATTTTTTTCATAGCAGTTACAAATTTCGCGCATTTCAAGGATGTACGATTTACCCCATTTTGGCCAAATTTCTTTATTTTGCAAATTTTCCAATTTTCATCTTTCAAGACCCCTTGAAAAATTTGCAATTTTGCAGTGAAAAATAATGAAATATTTCACCCCTTGAAAGATATCCGAAACATTGCATTTTTTATTAGTCTGTTGTGATGGGAGTAACCACCGGTGACGCAAGGGATTGGATTGAGGAAGAACTGTTGACAAACAACGATATTTGGATAAATTTTCTCATAAACTCAGATTTTAGTTTTTTATTTTCTGCTATCCACGCCATGACCACCCTGCCCTGTCCAGCAAGCATGATCTCTTCCCGATACACAAATACAATCCAGAAATACAACATGTTCACTGTAACCACGTAAATGCAAAAAAAGGTAAACTATGTTTTTTGTAATTTCTTGAATAATTAATACATTTTAAAAATTTTGCCTACGTTATTAGAGAAAATATATTTTGTGGTTTTAAAATTCGGAACAAAAATGTCCGGGAAGTTGGTGTGGAATTAGAAGAAATTTAATAAATTGTGTTTTTACCGCGGTCATGAATTAATTGGCCATAGAAAACTTATTTTTTTTCATTAATTAGTCCGGTCTGCGTTATACGGATTTACATATTGTAAAAAGTTTTAACTAAATTTAATTTGGCTGTTGAACACGAGTAAGAATTAGATCTCGGTCCGTGCCCACTTTCCAAATTGCATGCATCATGCAACCTTACTTACTAAGTTATTTGATGTTCCTCTCAAGGATAACAGCGTTATAATTCCATTATTGACAAAAATTATAATTGCACTGAATAACTTAACTCCCACGCTAGTAACAAGGTAAATGTGTTGGATGATAAAGGCGTTCAGTAACC
This sequence comes from Protaphorura armata, assembly GCA_034700305.1. Classification (NCBI taxonomy): domain Eukaryota; kingdom Metazoa; phylum Arthropoda; class Collembola; order Poduromorpha; family Onychiuridae; genus Protaphorura; species Protaphorura armata. The sequence goes on from JAQIXO010000366.1 coordinate 7,607, forward strand.
GGTCCGAACTTTTTGGGTCGGTTTGTTCTTCCGAATGATGAATCCGATTTTTTTTTATTTGAACATCTGACACATACTAGGTAATCAGAGACATCATAATGCATTAACAGGTACGGGGTATGATGTTTCACGTGATGACTGATGACCTACTATGGTCAGAATTTCACTGAACGTTGTTATCATCCGAATAGTTGACCTTGTAAGGAAGAGTCATTTTGGTTGAGTCACAATATTCTACACTGAATTATATAAACTCACAAGTTGGTTGTCTTCCCCTTCCACAAAATTACGACAAACTGTAATCATTTCATTCCCCTTGAATTTTTTTCTTTCACCTCTCAATGAATTCGTGGGATGTTGGGTTTGGACAACCTGAGCTGATTTGAGTGATTCTGGCATGGAGTGCACTAGTGAACAGCCTGTACAGGGTGGTTCAAAACGGATTTACTGGGATACTCCATTCACTGCAAGACATTTCGTGACAATGAACAGATCTTTGCCATGTAGAACCCAAAACTAGAGGTGTTTCAGGACCAGACTACAGTCACTACAGACACCAACTACTCGTTTCATATCTCAGAGACTCGGAGATATGAAACGAGTAGTTGATGTCTATCTGGAGTCTGGTGAACAATTGTATGAAGATGAGGTTAAACATATGCTTATGGAACCAGTGCTAATGAAAGTCATGAAATGGACGCGGAAGTGTTCGAAAAAATAGCTTTACGTGTTACAAGGATTAAATTCCATGTAGAAATTCTATTTAAACGGAAACTACCTCATCAATGGTCAATTATTACATTTTCGACATTGCCGGCCAATTCCTATGCCCCTGGCCTCATTTGTTAGGAATGATTTTAGATAAAAAAAAACATTTTTTCATTCGCATTCACATTCATTCTACTGAAATTCGTCACCAATGATAACCATTAGAAATCAATCTCAATTGAACGTATCTCTTAAGAAAGTCAACTCAATCGTCAGTAGGTGAAAATAACATGGAATGAGAATTAATGAATAGGAATCATAGGAATAGAAATAGCAATACAACACTCCATATCTCTCTCACTAATCTCGTGACATTTAGTCAAACTTTACTAAGAATACAGCACTTTCTTATACAGGGTGGGTCATAACACTGTCACCCTCACAAACTCCCTTGATTCGTCGAACTACTCAGTCATTCGTACTAGAAATCTAAAGTGGGCCAACCATGAATTGAACTCGTGACCTGGTTGTCGAAACCCAACACTCACGGCACTAAGCTAATCGTAAGCTGCCTTCCAATAAATCGCACAGCTTAATAAATTATGAACCACCCTATAATGCCCCATGCATGCTCCGTAGCCATAAAAAATAATTTTATTCATCGGACTAGCCTTACTCCACTCCCACAGCAAGTAAAGCGTCACCCCAGAAATCAAGTCAATAATAAATAAGGTGAAACATTTAGCGACTTGTGAATAATTCAAATGGTATAATAGCCCAGTACAATCCATGTTTTCTATTAAAATATAGTATACCAATAATTACATACACGTAAAATTCCTGGAACAGAAAACATAACATGGACGGGCATATGGACGGCGTTACTACAAGTCCGTGCTTTCACAGTATTAATGTTACGTTGAAAATGCCCGTCCACTCCGACATTCATTTTTAATCTCACCCAATTCCTTGCCCATGACTTTTCTCCCAGTAGCCTTGAAAATTTTCTTTCCCCGTTTCAATGTTCCAAGTTAGGAGTAAGTCGAGCAGTTTGTGTTCTGACTCTATAGCGTGGCGTAGTGTGTAGTCCATGTATTTTCTCCACCACCATAATCATAATGTTCAAGAAAAAATTCTGTTTCTCGAGCCAAGCGCGGACTGTTGCGATGACACTTGCTTTAATTGATACGGTACGTTTAATTTTCTACCTTTGTACGGTACAGTCAAGTTGTAATTATTCATTTAGTAATCAGCAAATAATTATAACGTCATAATTTCTCTCTAGGCCTTTGGAATCGTGTTCACACTCATGATGAGTTTTTTCTTGTACATTTTTCTGAATTACCCGGAAACACTGAGGACTCTGGTTCAAGAGAATCCAGACAAGCAGAGGGACTTGGAGAAATTGTTGGCTTGGGGGCGTGAGTGTTGTCAATTAATTAATGCGTTATTGTATTTGTACTGTCATTGTATTCATGTTAAATTTTATAAATTCCGACAGCTGTAAAGCAATGGGTCTGTTTGGCCGTGCCAATGACTGCAAGTGTCATGAACATCATCATGGGTATTTCTCTTTTCATCGCAGCCAAGAGAGTGAGTACCTATTTAAATTTTACTAACCCCGCCCAAGACGCCCGTCCTGTGGGACTGGGAATACCATCAGATTTTTCCAATTAATGAATTGCCCAATTATGATTTGAAACAGAGAAGTGTTCTCGGAATCAAACTGTGGTTCATCCTCTCCATAATATTCACTGTAATCAGCATGATTCTCTTTGTCCCAGAAGTGATCTTCACACAAGATAAAAACCTCCTCATTTTCTTCTCCCTCATTGACTACACTTATGACGCGTACTCCATTTGGATTGTGAGTTCATTGATTGACGAACTAACGGCTCACAGTCGAAACAGTTCGTTAACACCTGTTCACCCACACGGGGATGGGGATGGTGACATGGACCCGGACACAGAACTCACTTCAAGTATGCATAAAGTTTAAATCACATTTCACATCTAAAAAATTGATACGCAGAAATCTGAACACAATTTTTTAAAAAAAATACTTAAATTTTTTATATACTGAAGATACGTTCAACTCAATAAGGACGAACAAGTACAGTAGCTCCATCTAGGAAAAACAAAACAAAATGGTGGATGAAGATGGCGCTTAAGGAGTGAATGATCAGATCAACCCAAGCAGGAATCGCTCAATACTCAACCAAATAATTTAACCAAAATACTATATATGCTCCGTCAGTATATTTTTACACTATATATGTATGTGTGTACATGCGTATGTCCATCGTCGAGATATATTTTGATACCAAAAATGTAAAGACAAATAATGATTCATGTTATTCATCTTGTTCACAAAAATGGCGCCTACAAAAAAATTTACATAAATAAATATTTTGTATCCCTCATTAGTATGCACAGTTGTGCCTTTGACACAATTATTATACAGGGTGTTCCAAAATTTATGTAAACTCGTTATACTTTTGATTTATTTAACCAAATTGAACGTCAACATTTTTAAATGCATGTCCTTTGAGCAAAATAAAGCAAAAAGTGGACAACAGTATTCGAAATCACCATGAGAAAAGTTTCCCCGAGAAATGTAATATTAATAGTGAGTCACATGAATTTGAAAATATTTTTATACGACACACACACATGCACAGACCAACTTGAAATTAAAACACATGCAGACTTTCTCTCACCTTTTGTCCATTAATAAAGAATTACGCTCTCGGACTCGGACGTCCTCCAAATCCCGTCCCACCATTTACACTGTAAACTCTCATAACACAAACGAACACACATAAATCTAATCAATGTCAGCGCTGCCCTTTAAATTTTCTAGACATTGACTTTGCCATACACATTTGTCGTCTTTAGAATCCACGACATGATATGAGTCGGTCGAGGTCCGAGTCTGCGATAACATCAAAACAAAGGTGAACTTTTGAACAAATCTGGGCTTTATGGAGGAAATGCACACAATCATAAATCATTAGCTTCCTAGCATGGTCAGCCTATGCCCAGTAGGTACAATCGTACAATGCACACTCTACACGCGACAAATTCTCAAGAATTCATCTGGAAATGTAAAGAAGGAAACGAAAACTTTGCCCAGTCATAGTTTTTAGTGACGCCATGACAGAGCTCAAAAATTTAAACGCCGTGACCGAAAGTGACCGTGACGTTAATTTCTTTTAATTTTCAATCAGGAACTAAAGATTTTATTTAATATCTAAAGCAAACATATACAAATTATCATAGAGTAAACGTATAATGACACAGGAAAATAAAGTCTATTGCTGTTCGAATCAATTGAGGACGGAAGCCTTAATTATTGGTGTCATTGAGCTGGTAATTTTTTTTTAAAAAAAAAAGAATTAATATTTTTTTGAATATTTTTAATAAACATTTTTTGATAAAAAATAAACACTTTGAATTTGAATTATACACACATAAAATTTTATTCAATTTTAAAGATCGTCTCCTCATTTTCCCTGTTGATGACTGGAATGTTAGCATATTCGTACAGTAATGAGCAACAATGGTTGAACAGCACAGTTGATGAAGACGACATTGTGGACTTAAGGACTTTTTTGAGATTACCAAGTAATAAGATTTTTAAACACAAAAAGATACAATATTTTCGAAATTACCATATTCTTTGTACATTCAGGTGAAACGCAACAAATAGTGATCATAATAACATTCCTGGCTGACGCAGCCGCAGTATTTGCAAGTCTCATTTTGCTGTTGGGTGCCCAACACGTGAGTATGAGTACAAGTGCAAATGATACAGTGTGTCTCAAAAATTACGGTCCATAATTATACGTATTATTTTCCTTTTCCCAGAAAAGAGCGCTACTCCTCAAACTATGGCTCATCCTCGGTTTCCTTAAAATTTTCTACACAATTTTCACAGCCTTTGCATTCGTGTTCAAAACCCAACACAAAATATTCTACGCGGGTGTTTCATTAATGTACCTCGTTTACAGTCTCTACTCTTTACACATTGTGAGGTTGTTCATTAAGGAGTTGAGTGTTCCGCCCAATTCTGAGAGTAGTGCTCAACTCCACCCCCAAATGTACTCTGAAGATATGGAGGATAGAAGGGGAAGTAGTGCGGCGACTGACATTGATGCTAGATTTGGCATTGCAAACAGGTAACGGTTTTAAACAAGCAAAAAAAAATGTCAGAATTGTTACTTAATATTTGAATAATGTACATATAATGATTTTGACATTATAATTTTGAAGAGTGACGGAGTGTGAGTGGTGTCAACACTACGGGATTGACTATGACTTGAAATAAAATGGATTAAAAATAAATTACAAATAATTAATTAATATTTTGCGACTGAAATTGTACAAACTCGCATACATACATTACATACATAGATGGATGGAGGGATTTGGTTCAATTTGTCAAGTGTTTTGATTAATACATTTACAAATTAATATGTTGAGGGTTGGAGCCCTCAGCAGTCAGGACGCACAGTGTCTACCAAAATCAACTTTGTACTACTGTCTTTTTCTGGACTGAACTTCACATGCGTCAAATAAACATTATTCTGAATTGTATGGTAAAAATAGAACACATGGACAAGGGCACCCCGTAAAACATAGTTCTCAGGGAACTTCAGCACATGCAAAAAAGGAAAAAGTGTAAAGAACGCAAATCTGCACGCGAAGAACTAATAAATGGAGATAAGAATCTTTGGAGTCAACACTGTAATTCCGTGTCCACAACTCTACTCTGCTCTGGACTCCGGACTCCGGACTATTTCCTTGTTAATAAATTTTCCCCGTCCCGGGTATTCCAGACGGGAAGAATTGAGAGAGACGTGAAATCTCAAAATTTTTCAAGACTCAGGTTCGCATTTCAACAACTAATTGAAACGTGGCTTGGTCGTACTGTATGGCACTGTGATGCACGACCATCCCTAAATTTTTAATTTTAGCTTTTCAACGGCGATATAAGAACTCTTCCGTAACAAACTACTAGTGATTATTTTTTACTGTACTGTATCTCTCATTCATAATTAATAATTGGTTCTAGTTAATTATATAAATGTCTGTGAAAGTTGGATGCTGAGAAATTAGAATTGTAATAAAACATTAAAATCAACTCAATTTACTGTACATGTTGCGAATCATGACATGTCTTTGAGATGATTTCTGAGGAAATTGATACTACAACTACAAGTACTCTTACGATCGTATGTACTTTTCATTGACCCCTGACCCCACCCATCCCCTACACTATCTGTTGAGATTATTCTAATATTACAAAGTTTGGACTGACCTAAAAAAACTAAACTAATTTAAATTTCTTAGTAGTATTTTTTGCAATGAATTCAACGAAATTTAGTAATCTGTCTCTTTGAACTGCGACGTAGTCGAAGTGCGTTTAGTGTGGATTTCTTAATATTATTCTCTCTGATGAATTCAATGAAACCGATTATCACGTCTAAAGAGTAGTATAAAAGCCAAAGGATAGAAAATGATGAATTGTGTTTCAACTTGAATTTCAGTCCTTTCTGATCGTTAACATTTGAGTCTTCTCAATACAAAACGTAAGTAAAATGTGAGGAAGGCATACGTTTTCAAATCCGTATTAATTTGAATAAATATTTTCAGATTTGTTAATAAGAGAAATGGGTAGTTCAAACTTACTCACCACTTGCGTCCTCGTGGTACTCCTGTTGAATTTGGGCGTAATGGGTGTTGTGGGTGCACCTGGAACTGGAAGTGGAAGGGCTAAGAGAGGTGCCAAAATCAATGCCGCAGGTGGTGCAGCAGGTGATATTTTCTATTTGTTATTTGTGGCACCGTTCGAAGCTACTTCCTGGGATGGTGGATGCTACAAGGGATATTGTTGGGCTTACTGTGGTGTTTTTAAGTCCCAACATGATTGGTGTTACACTACACGATCATACAGTCAAAGTTACAGCTACGTCAGATGCTCCCAGGATTCGGATTGTCAAACCCACTGGTCTTGTGCGGCATCATGTACCCTTTGAAATTAACTTCAAAGTTCACTTCCTAACTTCTTGTTAATAAATAGTGAAGGTATGATTTGGATTATAATACACATAGTTTACACAGTTGTGTATGACATTTATTTCATGTGACATAAAAGTCAAGCATTTTACTCTACTAACGAATTTAACTAACGTAGTAAATGATTTTCATCCTTGTGAAACAACAGGATTTGCTAACAACGCGTTCTTTCATTCATGAATAACTGGTGAACATTAAACACTACTGAAAGTTTTAGTCCATAGACTTATTCATATTCATACGTCTGGACCTGGACCAATGAACAAAATTTTTGACTTTTGAAATAAACAGTAATAATATTCCTGCTATTATTACAAAGGCCATGCATGAATTACTAGATTCGGTGTGTAGTGTACATTTTGACTCTCAATGTGCTATCTTTAGAGCAAAACGTTGTTGTATAAATTTATTTACCCAACCGTATTGTGCAATTAAAATTACTTTTTTTTTGACAAAGTTGGAAGAAGCTAAACTGAACTTGATAATAACAATTAATGTGGGCGAGGTTAAATCCAAAATTATCAATACAACCATAATAGTTTAGTTTCAGAATGAGACGAGGAAATGTGTAAAAAGTGTTCAATTCACCAAAGCCTAAGTTAAAGTAGTAAGAAGTTATGTATCGACAACCATAAAATATTCCACACGATCCATATATACTGAGGTTCTCATTAAGATAAAGCAGGGCTGTTAATCGGAATCCAAATCGGAATCGGAATTCGAATTTAATCGGAATTTTACCATAATTATATCACTAATCGGAATTCTAATTGAATAATTCAAATTAATTCGAATTCTCTAATCCGAATTCTGGAATTAATTCGAATTCGAATTATAATCGGAATTCGAATTTGGTCATAATTGGAATCCGAATCGGAATTCAAATTTTTATGAATTATAATTCCGATTCCGATTAATCGGTATTACACGCGCGCATGGTCGTACTTCCGCATTCAAATACAGTTCAAAGTCGATCTTGTTCTTGTCAATCCTCCCTATCCATTCGGTTCCTATAATTTGTTTTCAACCGCTCAATTAAATTTTTCTGATGTTTACTATAATAATTCTACACGGGACGGCTCACGACGGTTACTAATAATAATTTACACAAGGTACACCTACAATTACAATATGGAAAAGCTCTTGGTTTCTAAATTAAGCAATAGAAGATATCAATATATTTTATAAATTGATTGATAATACATGATTCAAAATGAAATATGGCAGCCAGAACTTTAAACGGTTCAATGTTTCTTTGGTTCGGAATAAATTAAAGTTATTCAAAAACATAGCATTAGTAATAAATACGGTATAATGTAATTAAATTAATCGGAAAAAAAATAATTCGAATTATAATTATAATCGGAATTCAAAAAATAATCGGAATTATAATTCGAATTTTATAATTGGTATTTTTTAATAATTGGAATTATAATTATAATTATAATCGGAATTCTGAATAATCGGAATTCGAATTCCTAATCGAAAAAAATTAATCGGAAAAATAATCCGAATCGTAATTCAAAAAAATAATTCCGATTAACAGCCCTGAGATAAAGTTGTCAAAATTTCTCGAGACATTAATCTACTCAAACGTTCTTTGCTTGTGTGAAGAATTTAAAATTATCTGACAAGCGTGTGAATTACAAATCAGCAGTAGTAGCAAATCGGAGGTTATTTTTACATGTTCATTGTACGCTAAAGTATAAATTGATATTCGGCCTGAACTGCCGGAATTCTCGGGAATTTTTTTTTCAAAATCGCACATATCTAATGCATGGAGCGGTGGGCACGGAGACATTATTAGTTGATTTGTGTTGGTATAAACTGAAAGCTACTTACAAGGGACCCCCAGGACCTTGACACGCCATATTTTTTTCGGGTGCTCTGACATGCCCTGAGTAGGGTTTTGTCAATATTTTAGTGTAAGACTGAAAACACCTCAAGATACTAATTTTTGAAGTTTTACCCCATAAGCTTAACCCATACGGACAAGGAAGGCTGCACACTGCCACGACTATCTGCATGTAAGTATATGTACCAAACCTTTCTGCGTAGTAAGACGTACGGGATCGAAGCTGAATTACAAGTTCCGAACATAAATATTGTGCATCACTAACGCCTCTGAATCACACATAGGAGCTTCCCAATTTCAGGCTGAGATAGGAGTCGTTGAATAAATAAAACACTCATTTCCTCACCTGAAACGCGAGAATTGACCAAATGACACGTCCATTCTATTTTTTAGTTTAAAAAAACGTACCTCGAGTTCCAAAACCGAATTGATTCTCGCTTAGGTACGATTTATTTTTTAATTTTTAGAACCCGTATGCCAATGTTTCTCGGACGCCCTTTACAATAAATAAAATCTATTTCTGACGCGTGTGGGTTGACTCGTATTCTGATTCGAGTTATCTTTTCCAAGGACATGGAATCAATAATGAAGAAAGTTTGGAGCAACCCGACGAATGAACCACAAAGTTCAATTAAGTTGAAAGGCGATGTAAATTATAAATGAGGAAGTACATGTTCATCTAGAGGAAATGATATATTTTGTTCCGGATGGGCTATTTCTTCGTTACCAATACCTAAAGTTTCCTACACAACCCTGATTTCTCCGAACGACTCCGTCGTCAGTTATTAAAATGCGTGGCCCGACTTGTTTTAAAAAAGAAGAAAAGTCATAGTATTTCCGATGACCTTAACTGTAAACTACGTTGGTTAGGTCCTAAGCAGATGTAAATTAAATCAGTTATGTGTACTATGTATGAGATACTCAATTTTAATAATTCATCTGATATTTCTAAGGATTTATTTTCAACATATTCTGATGTGCGTTGTTATAGCACAGGTGGAGGAAGTCAGTTACATTTAGATCGTGTACGACTTGAATTATGTAAGAATTGTATTTCGTAGGCCGGGGCATATTGAACTGAAGTTTGACAAATATTGCTGGCTTAGAACATTCAAGGAAAGGTTAAGTGACTATATACTGTGATCGTTTGTAAATATTCTTCGTAGTATAAATAACTAAGCGTAATTGCTACGACTAACTTAATTATTGCTAGTTTACCGCCACAATGTTTCTCGCGGCATAAGGTCCAATTTGTGGGAAATCGTGTTATGATTAAATAAATAAATAAATTATTGTAATGTACACGTAAATGACATGTAATATCTTTACTCATGGTTGGGTACGCTACACATTTTGTTGATTGGTACATACTAAGTCTAAACATTAAATACGCAGGAATTACACAAGCGATTTTCTGAATTTTATCTAAGAATCGCTTGGACTTGCTTCTGCCGTCTACAATTAACTACGAAACTACTCATTTTAAAGTATGAGTTAGAGCCAAGGCGGACAATGTGTCCACGAAAATTTGATAAATACTCTAACAGAAAACCGAGTAAACAGACTGCAACGCAAATTAAGTAAACATAAAATACTAGACACATGTTTGTGGCCAACTGTCTCACATTTATCTTATTTTCGGATTCCTTCACAAGATTTCTCCCCAGACTACGTTGACGCAATGACTTGATTATGTCATTCCAAAAGATATAAATTCCAGAGCTCGAGAATGTGCGGATGCGTTGATTCACCAATTCATGTTCGCAGGAACAGAACATTATCATAAAACCATGGACAGTCGTCAGATATTGGTCTTTACCCTTATAAATTCTCTTACCTGAACTCTCTTTCATCTCTACCAATTTTCCAAACATCTAATTTAGCGTCTGTATCAGCGTACACGGTTTTCTCGCATTTTAAAATTTCTTTTAGTAACTCTGTTTTATTATTAGTACAAGGAACACTCCGAAGTCCTCGTTGAAGCACATAGTTCCCAATCTCAATTTTTTTGTGAAGACTTTGTAATTCCTTTACAGATTTTCCTGTTCTGTTTCTATTTCCTGCTAATATGTTCAACGTTTTGATATTGATTGAAGCTGCTGCGTAGAATGGAGTAGAATCAAGTATCGAAAACCCTAATGGTTGAAACCCTTTACACGATGCTTCGAGAAGAAAGTCATACATAACTGAGGATGTTGGGAAAATTGTATAGTTCTCGTCATAAACATCTTCAAATGTTTTTAACCCATGAGCAGGTCTTGGAGCAGTCAGTTCTGTGATAGCAATCCCTTTGTACGCATTCGTTAAAACTATACACATGCGGTAAATAGGGGTAAATGCAAAGTAGAAGAGTAATAATTTTTGTACGAATTTAGACACAGATGGTCTTTGCTCTAACAAAAATGACAACATGATGAACCATATACTGTCACGACATTTCTTGTAGACAAAAATACAATGCAAGGTGACACAGCAAAACAGCCATGTCGTACCCAACCCAAGCCACATATTCCACTCAAATGCATTAATGTAAGCAGACAGTGAAAACATTTCGTATTCTATTTTACCGCATGTAATGAAGTTATAAGACACCGTTTCCATTGGATAAAATATTGAAACCGCATGACCACGCGCACCACCCTCAAGAACACCATTAGGGACTCCATAGTATGACATGCTAATATCGTACTCGTTGTACTTTTTGCGTGGGCACAATTCCTTGGGTGGTTTCAGTTCTCTGAGTGATAAAGACGAGTTTGGAAACATTTCGACAATGTATGAATTCAAAGTCAAGGCATGAAATAACGGCGCATCTGAACGTATTAGTTGAGAACTGAATTTGGAGAACGGATTTTCTGGGGGACGACATGCTAAGATCCTAGGTGCAATTGGCCAGCCGACCACGTCGCTATGCTCGTTGCTGCTAAAAAGTATATTGGAACACCTTGATGTAACTCCTCTCCTGTACAGAATTTGGAGTAATTCTCTTGTAATTTTTGTCGTGTCCTTGTACTTGTGTGGCAGTGTGACGAATCGGCACTTGTGGACAGAATGTAGAACAACTTGAGTAGAGTCTGTGTAGTGATAGAAAAATGAGGGCGGAGACTGCGGTCCTTCATAATCTTGGTGGAAGGATCTGATATCCTTGTAACCCTGCCGTATGGTACGATGTTCTTGTTGAAAACCTATCTTTTCGTTATCGATGATTCCAGCAGGACTTCCGGAATATATGACTTGTTTGTATATTCTTCTATAGTACATAATATTTTTAAACCCGCTCGTAGAGATCGTCTGCTTCCAGTAAGTAGTCATGTAGGCAGTTGCCATTCGAAAATATCGGATTTGGTCTGGAAACAGTAATGTTACAGCTGCGCAGACTTGCCCTCTGAGATGACCTTGAGCCCAAATGGAATTACAGAATTCTGGAAAGCCATGGTAATCAGTAGAAAACAAACACGAACTGTTTTTGTAAGTATTATCGGGTGTGATGAGAACGATGGGTTGTATAATAGGCGTCAAGTCAAGACTGTGGAATAGAATTATATGTGTGGAACAATTTTCTGTGTGTCCTAAGAACGGGTTCAAATCAAATTTATCTTTAAAATATTTTTGTGTTGTTTCAGCTAGGATGACATAATTTGAAATAATGATACTAATATTAAACAACCACAATGTTTTAATCACAAACATTTTTTAGGATTAATATTTAAGAATTCTCCAGAGACCAGTTGACTCAAAGTGGACACTTGGACATGTACGTGTTTCTTTTGACAGCGACCCAAGAGTGAGATATTATCCCGTTGGTGCTTGGACGCTGCTGGTCAGAGTTATAATTTATTCAGAAATTTATTGCCTAATGTCCAGAATGTACGAATTGCTATTCGGCTTCTGGAATATTCGAATAATTATACAAGCTCAACAAGTTTATAAGTAGTCATCATGAGGAACTTGCTCAATACTTTTTCAAGTTAGCTATTAACCTCTGAGACCATTCCTGTACATCATGGGTTTATAAATTGCAGTTTACGCTCGTGTTCATACGGAAATATTTTTTGTTTCGGCGATGAACAAGCAGAATATTAAAGAGTCTTCACCACCAACATTATTGAACGAGAAGTTTTGTTATTAATAATTAATTTCAGAATGAAGAGCTAACAACACAAATTCTGACTATTGCATGTTTTCCGACCCTCTAAAAAAGTTTAGAATCGATTTGGTGACAAGGAGATAAGCAAGTTTATATGTCCAGTATGAAAAAAAATTTAGAGATTCGTCTACGATTTGCGAGGATAAGGAGTGGAAATTGTTCAACGGTACGCACGAACGGAATTTCAAAGAGCGCACAATTGTGCATCCGATGAGGACTGCACAAATATAGCTCAAAATTGTTGCTCTGATTGTAGTTGGGATTGGGATCATATAAATATTGTAGTGTGCAAAAGCCGGTCTGTCTTTCATCAACGAGATGACGAAGGCAAGTCATGACGTCACTAATCAATGACGTACACGTTACCTCGCCATTACAAGACTATGTAAAAAAAGTGTAGTCATATTGTACCGTGCATATTGGGGTACATAACACACGACTCATTTGGTAGTATTTGTAGTGGGAATGGAAATTTTTTGCCTCTTCCCTCCGCCCGTCCAAACAGGAGCTCCAGTTCCGAGCGACAGATGGCGCACGGGGCGCATGAGCGGAATGACGCAGAGTTCGAGCTCACAGGGTTTCACACTTCTCTTGCGTGGTCACGGGGCAGTTATATTATGGTGTAGCCCTTGCCATTTCGCTGTATATATATATCGCGAAGTTTTTGCGACGGGATTTACCATCAAAAATAATGTTGATGTTTTTTCAGGCGGGCAGAAGCTCCAACTCACGGAAAATTTCAACTCATGGAAAATTGTTTAAATGTGTAAAATAATTGTTCTTGGTGCCTAAATATTCAACAAATTTTTATTCCAATCGAACTTAATCATGATTTTGTTTTTAATGGATACACACCCAGACATTCACCAGATGTGTACCATTTAATATTTACAAATCCATGACCAATGGATAATCTAATAAATAATATACCAGTCTAGGCTCAACACAAGCCTAGAGACGGACGGCGCAACGGTACATGCGAAGGACGTGTGCTCGGTTAGCTCATGCAAAATTTCGAATTATCGCTTCATAGGAATTTTACCTGAGAATTTACGATCGAACTCATATCCATAGTAAAACAACAATAATTAATGCCATTGAAGAATGCCAACGTTCCAATTGAAAATTTTAATGGTTATTCAAATTTTTAATAATTTTTTTAAAAATGAATTCTGGCCTGTTGGTTTGGAGGCCGCTAAATCGAATGACCGTCACAGCTCTTATTGAAGAACATATCGGTGTCACATAAATCCAACCTAACTGTACTAGTTGTGCTGGCTAGACATATCTAATGCACGGAGGGGGGCACATATTCCCACACTCTATAATTAAGTAAAACATTCCTAGTTGATTTTTGTTCCTATTAACTGAAAACCTCTAGTTCTTTTTGTTTTGTTTTGTTTTGTTTTTTGTGTGCTTTGAAAGCTTATCGATTGTCTAATTAGACCAGCACGGGAAGAAGCAAATAGAAAAAATTTACAATAGCAAACAAAACCCAGTAATCTTGCACAGAAGTATGCAGACTTTGCTTATTAATGCGTGTCTGGGATT
>JAQIXO010000367.1:0-21945 GCA_034700305.1 Protaphorura armata
CATTAGAACATTCCAATGCCATACTTTTTCTACGTCTACTCCGTCATTCGTGTGCAGTGCTCTTAATTGGCCACTCAGTCAGTCAGAGCAGACACTAAAATTTTCTAATTTCGAAAATTTACTTGGGAGGTTTAGATCACAAAACATCAAAATGGTAAAACAAAAATTAAAAGAATTTACAAATAGTTAGAAATTTGAATAATTTTTTGTTTCCAAATTAAAGGTCGTGGTTAAAAATGACGTGGCAGATCACATTCTTCAACTTTCCAGCGGAGCTCTTCGCTTCATTATCCTACGAATTAAAGACGATGAAATATTTGTTTCGATTAAAGGTAAATTACAATATACTTACGAGGGAATGGTGACAGGTGTAACACACCGATTTCGTCCAAAAACATTTCCGGGGGGTTATTTTTTTATTTTTTCGGATTTTCAAGGCGTATAACATGTATTTTTCGAGTCGACCAAAGATTGTACTTTGGACTTTTTCATTTCGTCGTTTGGATTTTTTCAAAAGTATAAAGAGTCCCCTCTTTTCCCCTCGAAAAACACATGTTATAGGCCATAAGGATTTTCGATTTTGAAAAGTCAAAAAAGTCCCATTGAGAATTCATCACAACTCATTTCTCCATTCTGACAAGAAGTAAAGAAAACCTCATTTGATTGAAAATGACTGGTCGAGGGAAGGGAGGAAAAGGACTCGGGAAAGGAGGAGCCAAAAGACATCGCAAAGTGTTGAGAGACAACATCCAGGGAATCACAAAACCCGCCATCCGTCGTCTCGCTCGTCGTGGAGGAGTCAAAGACTCGGAGTTCCTTCCTGACATTCTGGACTCGAATCAGTTCTCTCTCTCCTCAAACTAACTCAATAAATCATCATAACTTCTTTTCTTGAAGCTTCCGACGTCCATTCAAAATGGCGTTGATAATTCGATTCCACAAGTTTTGATAACTGACAATCTCAGAGATCAAGCTTGCAAGCACAATGGCACAAATGCGATTTTCGGTTTTTGAATTTTTGGTGCTAGATTTGCCTGCAGAGTTAGACTCTTCGGTTGTCGAAGACACATATATATATGAATTCTAATTGTTCACTCATTGCCATGTTACAAGTTTACTGGAAAGTCTTCTGCCGAACGAGGTGTTCGCTAATAGGCTGTGCGTACATATGATTTGAAAACTTTTAATATGAGACAGACATCTATATTTTGAGAATGATAAAGGTTATAATTAAGTCTTAAAAAACTTTGTGGTTCCTGGATTGATTAGACGCGCGTGCATTGTGTATTCTCTTTCACACTGTTTTACTGAATGATAAATGAATGGCAGACTGAGGCGAACTTCATAATTCTCAGTTTAGAATTGGGTTCATATGCCTTCTTTGGTTCGTGCGGATGCTTCAAGGCCAATGAAGCTTCAAAACATTCTTATTTTTGCAACAAAAGTGAAACTGCTTAAACTTTGAGTTTAATTCTGGCGAATTCGGCAACTGATCCAGCGAACTTGGATGTGATCGGTTTTTGGACCTCTCGGATTGATCCGGTCCGGATTTTTCAACTATCAGATTGATCGGATTTTCAAAAATCAGTAATCAGTACAACTTCATACTAATATCTTAGAGGTTTTAGTACTATTTACTAAATGCCCGGCACAGATTGGCCATAAGGTCGGGATGGCGGTTGCCAGCCAACCCGACCCGACAACTTTTAACATTAGGGGCATAGAATCAAGGCGAGCATTACCCCTGGCTACTAATGGGGGATGCCAGCCCTGAGCTAGCCAGTCCGGCCCTGATGTACTACAAAAAGGAATGGAATATATTTATATAATGGCGTATTTTGAAAGAAGCGGATTTCATGCTATGAAAATCGTTCCAAGTTTAAGTGTACAAAAATGTACAAAACTATAAGGCCGCCGCGCTTCCCAGCGGATTGCATGGGTACCTGTCTGCCCCGCTATTGTTTCGGTGAAGGTGAAACGGAGTTCGATTTCTCGATTTATGTGATTTGGACAACATGGCGTGAGTTTATTTCTCAACGATATACATTTCGCTTCAGGCATAACATCATAACTCCTTGTGGCTTCGGGTAAAATGGGTATTGACTATTGTTAATTTTCATACGGTACGAACATATTTGGAAGCAAATATGCAGTGAAACGTGATCAAAGTCAAAGTCAAAAGTCAAAGTACCAAGTTTATAGTCCTCAGGCTTTCAATTCCCTTTAGCTAGGCCGGTACCTAAGGAAATTGGTCTCCCAAGCCTTATTGACTCGTATAGCCATATATTGTGCGTTGACAGGATCCTCATTTGGTCAACCATTATTGCTTCTTTTTTCTAACATTTTATTGAATTGAATTGAACAGATTTATTTGATTTGACCAGAGGTCCATTCGATCAAGTTCTAACATTTTATAGTTTGACGAAACTAGGAAATGCTAATGAGTTGAACGACAAGACCAGATTTAGCAGCACATCGCACTTAACTGACTTAATTGTTCATGATCGAAATACATTATTATTCCAAAGATTCCCCACTTCTCCTAATTTCGTGGGCACAGGACAAAGTGAATGAAAATATCAATTTTTAGTACGGACGCTCAAACACCGATGTCCGTGTGACACAGGGGCCTTTGACAATTGGTAAGCAGGGTGGATAATCGGAATCGGATTATAATCGCAATTCGAAAATGATCCGAATTTTTTACGAGATCGGAATCGAAATTCAATGATTCATTCAAAGTTCAAACTTGATCCGAAAACAAGATCCGTATTTTTGGATGATCGGAATTTAAATTATAATTGGGATCGGAATTTTGATGATTCGATCATGATCGGATGATTCGTATTTTTACGAATCATACTTTCCAATCATTTTTTGTCTCTACGCCGAGTCAACCGAGGTTTACATTGGTGCAGAAATTGCATAATTGGGAGTTCGTATTCGATTTCCCTTCGTACGGCATCATTTTGTGTCTTATATACCACCGTACCATGTGCATATCTTCAGTTGACTCATCACAGCTACATAGCTGATATACAGTATCCAATCTTTATTAAAAATTAAACGCGATAGTCGAAGACCTTCAATGAATACAACAGAATCATTTTAACGCATTCGTAATGAAATTGCCCCATAAAAATTTTAGACTCACTTTTCAGATCAGCAATTGAAGGAGAACCACAAAGTTCATTAGTCATCAATAAAGCCAATTTCTCTTTCTTTCCCTCTGTATTCATAAAATCCCAGTAGTCTGGATTCTCTTTGATTCTCTCACAATCCTCGGTCGATATTCCTGTAAAAATTGAGTCTAAATCCCCTTTGAAATCCTCCACGGTAAATACGAGTTTCAAGTCTTGAAGTTTTGTAAGACTTGTCCAAATGAGTTTCAACAGTTTCAAGAATTCTGGATTTGAATATGGACCGGAGGTCAGAGTCAGAGAGGTCAGGGCAGATGAAGAGTATAGACTTCTGTCATTCTTTGAAATCCATGCAGAGAAATCCAATGTGTAGAAAGCTAATTCCATTGATTTCAATTTTGGACAGGATTTGTTTGTTTGTTTGTTGAATATTTGTGTGCCTAGGACCTGCAGTCGTACTTTCAAGAAAACTTATCGATTGTCTTATTAGTCCGGCACGGGAAGGAAGAACTAAAGGAAAGATAATTTACAGAACAAGGTCAAACAACCCAAAATAAGCATAAGGGCCAATTGTGAACCAAGAAAGCCTAGGTTCGTATTTCCAAGTCCATAAGACATGTGCTCAACATTTGGAAATTTTTCAAAGACTGTTTGGTGTATTTGGGAATTTACAATTAAAACCTTGAGATTCTTCATTCCTGGAAGTACTGACTCTTCTCTATAGAAGGGTGGGGACTCTGTCTGCAGACAAGGGAATGAAGATGTCTGTATTGTCTGCTCAAGAAAAATACTTAAAATCAGCAGTATGAGTGAGGTCTACAAGATTTGGTGAGCGGGTAATTAAGTCATAAATGTGAGTCGGAAATAGTCCATCCGGCCAACCGTATCCATTGAATGAAAGGTATTTAAGTGCAGGCAAGTCTTTTACGGGTCCATCGAACAAGTTAACTCCTTCTACCTTCTCGTTATGATATATTGGACTATGGAGTATTAAGACGAAGGTACTCCAGGTTTTCTGAGTACTGGAATAATTCCTTCAGATTTTCAATGAGGACACAATCAGGACCTGTCGGCACGTAAGTATATACACGCACACGGAGAGAGAGTTATATTTATATTTTGTCCATGTTATACATATAATCTAATGAGCCATTGAACAATTTTTATCACTTGCCTCGCTCGAAGACACGATCCCAGCTGAATTCACTTAATTCCCACTGTGAGATGAGTGAGTCCTGGGCCACAAACTTTGAAAAAATCTGCCATACCCTTCGCTGGGTATAAGTCAAGTACAGTCGGAATTTCGTGAACGGGATGCGGAACTTGTGCACATCAATTTAACGAAACATTCCATACTTTTATGGTTTTCTCCAGGCTTACACTCCTCTGGTGTCCGGAGATAAACTTCGACTTAAGTGGTTCGGAATGCTCGACCGTACACACGTAGATTGCAAATTCTTCTTGGAAGCGTGGGATGATCAATAGGTTCCATTTTGTACAGAGAAGGCGGCAGGCAGGAAAATCTTTCTTTTTTACGTAGCAAAAATTTTGATGACAATCTAATTGTTGTTAGAATTGTTGGAAGTGAAATGCAGATATAGGATTCCCCTGACAGGAATTATTCAACCGTTGAAAAGTCCTTGTGGCGGTGACCCGTGACCTGTACTCTTATAGTAAAATGAAAAATATATGACAGGCTTAAAGACAGGATGGCTAGCGGTTACCACATATTCTTTGGGGTACAGTGAAGTCAAAACTGCAAGAAGATTACTATATATTTTCTGCACTAAATAAATGGATTACTGACAGAAAATGACTGTATGGCTCTGAGTGGACCAACTGCAACTTCATCAAAATGATAGCAAATGTGGCAAGTGTAAGTAATCTTCAGGCAGGAATAAGGACGGCATCCGTTGCAGATATTGTAACGAGACAGAAACCCTCGCACACTTCATCGGCTTTTGTAAAAATGGTCTACTTTCACGAAATGCCTGGCACAACTTGCTCCGCGGTATGACACCGTACCTGTGAATTCGACGGATTGATTTATAATAGCATTTTACGAAATAACTAGAGAAGGGTCATTTAAAGATGCAACTATAAGAATGGAGAATGAAATAGTCCAGCCAGCTGATGTAGACAAAGAAAAGCCAATTTGTGAACCATGTGTATTTTGTTTTTGTATTTTCAACGACAATAGGTAAGAAAAAGTCGATACGACATGAAACCTGACTTGTGTCAGAACGCTTGATCCCAAAATCCAGCAATGAATAACCAAAATCGTTCTTAAAAGTAACAATTTATTGATTCCACAGTTTTGAAAAGAGTATCATAAATAAATCATTTAAATGTACTGTGCAACGCATTGTGACGCAACAAAATGGGAAAAAATGAAGACCAGTATTTAAGAATGCCGAGTAAAATTTATATTTCAAAAAATTTCGAATGGAGTCTGGGTCATAGGATTTCAACCCAAAAGCACGAAACTATAGATCTTTGCGTGCGGGAAAAAACCAGCGGTCTAATCCACGACCTTCTGGTTCTTGCGGTTGCGTCCATCCTGCGTTATTGTTGTCCCTGCCTCTAGACCTAGCATTGTTACCACCACTACTGTTTCTTCGTCGCCTTCCACTATTATCTCTTGGAACTCTGGATGATTCAGTATTATTCCTTGGAACATTCTCTGCATTGTCTGGTCGTTCAAACCAGATAAGAAGAGTTGTTCTGGATGGTCTCTGTCCCCCAGGATGTCTTGTTTCAACTGCAGTTGTTGCACGTCTTACAGTTTGTCTTATCAGTTGTAAATCTTCACGAAAATATTCTGTTCTTCCATCAATTCCACTCTCTCTTGGACTTCTGTTCTGATCCAGCATGAGATGAATCACAGCTTCTGTAGCTCTTCGATGGGTCACAGGAAAATGACCAAATATCTCATACCGTTCGTCATTATTCCTCTCACTTGATGCAATTCGATCATGAGGAGTTTCACCTCCCGTCATTCCAACCTTGTATTGATTCTTTCCTTCTTCGTCCACACCTTTACCTTTTAATCTGTAAATGTATATCCATCCTGGTCCATCTGCTTCTGATATTTCTCTTTCAATTCTTTCCTTAACTTTTGGGTCAGCCAAACGTTTCTCAACCTCTTTCTCGATCCTCTTCTTCTCTTCTTCCGTGTTTCGTTCCTCTCTAGCACCACCCACCATCAGTTGTTGTCTTGCTTCTTCAGGGTATCGACTCTTGATCCAATTACTTGTATTTTGTATTCCTTCAAATTTTTCAGGATTGTTCATCATGTTCATTGCAAGTTCTTGTCTGAGTTCATCCGGGTTTTTCTTAACCAGATGACCCATGACCGCATACCCACAATTCATATCGTCGCTCTGGATTGGAACGATTTTTCCGTTGGCGTCCATTAAACTGAAATGCCCGACAGAGTCCAGAGTACTTCCCTTTTCAAAAACAACGATATTAGTTCCATTCGCTATTTCTTCGGGGCTTGGTTTATAGTTTGGGTCATCCACGATTTTAACGTCTATATCATTCTCAGCCGCAATAGACATTATTACAGAGATATCTGCTGGCTCTTGGTCTAGGACTCCTAAGACATTAGACACATTTATTTTTTCACATTTTTTCAAAGCCTTGGCCACAATGTCACGTTTTTGCCAAGCTAGCATGTAGTCCTTGGCGTTGTAGTTGATTTGATTGGCAAATGTATTTTTGTGGTCATTTGCTTTTAAAAATGCCTGGTCCTCAGGACTTCGTTCGGATTCGGGTATTTTCTTGAGTTCCTCAACTTTCCCTTTGATTTCATTCTGTTCCGTCGTATTCTGTGAATTATCGACGAGGAATCTATCCTGAAGATTTTCAGAGATTTTGGCGACGATTCCTCCAGCTGCCATTGACATGGCTGGGGAGACAAGGGTAGAATTGGCTGTTTTGATTATTTGATTCGTAATGTAGTCCGTCACTCTTCGCATCATTAGACTAATGTTCATGTCACTAAGAGAGAATTTTCCTTGAAGCTTGTCCAAATTTCTAAAGCATTCCTGAACGTTTTTACATTGTTGAGAATTCAAAAATTGAATTTTGGAGGGGGGTGGGAATTTGATCACAACAAAACTCATGTTCGTTTCAAATTGGATTAGTTTTTCGACCTTCTCGGCAGCATCTTTTCCCAAACCACATTGCCTTTGTAGAATGTTAACAGTCGTAGGTCTGTCCTCTTCAAGTTTCTTTTCAGTTTCTGAACAGACTTTTCCTACGATTGTTGCAATTTCAGCCATACCGACAATCGCTCCGTAGGCTTGCGTCATGGTTGAAAATGTACTGCCAAGAAACTGAGGACTGGATAAGATTCCTGAGCAGAGTGGAGAACCCACGTCATTCCAAGCCTTCATCCATTTGTTAGATTTCGGATTGCTCATGCAGTCAAGAATTATTTGTACTTTACTCGTCAATTGACTGGTAGTTGGCCCTCCTGGTACACATTTGAAATGTTCAAGTGCATAGTAAAAACTAAGGACTCGCTGGAACTCCAATTTTGAAAAATGTGCATCCACACGTTCCTCAACTTCATTTCGAATTGAGTCCCGTACTAAATCAAAACAGAAATTAGAAAGATTTTCTCCCAAAGCCTTGAGTCCAATTTTTGCACCAGTTTCGACCGTTGAAACGGTCACTTGTTTCAAAGCCAGACTTTTTAAATTCTTGGCAGTTGTCGTAATTGTTTGATTCAATAATTTTCCATTGGTGAGGACTTTGGTTCCGGCCTGTTCAACGGTCTCCGTGATAGCCCCTTGAGCCAGGG
The DNA here is from genome assembly GCA_034700305.1 of Protaphorura armata. Lineage (NCBI taxonomy): Eukaryota > Metazoa > Arthropoda > Collembola > Poduromorpha > Onychiuridae > Protaphorura > Protaphorura armata. The sequence continues at coordinate 7,954 of JAQIXO010000367.1, forward strand.
ACGCGGCTCCTTTGGCGCCATCTTTCAAACTTGATAGACCCATGGACACGGCTGAAATTACTAAACTAACTGCCTTCTGAGTTCTGTAATCAGACCAACTGAATTGTCGATTAGAATATGCCCTCTGAGCTGTCACAAGGTCAGACATCCCTTCTGTGATTAAACCCATCCCAACAGTGGCACCAAATCCGGTGCAAATCAGAACGCCACCTGCCGCAGCTTGTACGGCCGCCAATCCTACCAGACTAGCCACACTGACCCATGGTATAAAATTCTTTTCATTAAATGTAATGAAGAGAGAAATTCCACGAGCACTCAAGTCTCTTAGTTCGTTCAAGGGTACTCGACCGGTTGAGAACAATTGAATCAGTTCCTTCAATTCTTTCTGTTCAATGTCTTCCTGCTTAATGTCCGCCTTTTCCAGTAGTAGTTCTGCACTTTTCAGGGACAAGTTTTTACATTCTAAGACAAAGTAGACGTTGAGCTTCCTGAGGATAGGGATTACTTTACTGGCAGATGATTGGTTCATATCTACGAGCTGAATTGTATTTCCACTGTAGTTTGAAAACTCGTACTCCCAGCAAGACTTGAGAAGTTCTGAGTCTTTTCTTAACCCATGCAGAGTCAGATTAATCATTGAAGGATAAAATTTCACAGTTTTGAATGTCCTGAATATTTGTGTGACGTCTTTCTGTGTCAGAGCCAAAATTTTTAAGGAGATATTTGCCTTCTCTTCAATCTTCATAATTTGATTTTCACGGATCGCCGAATCTAGGCTTAATTTTTCAGAGAATTTCTTATGTGGAGTATTGGAGTCATTATCCGAGTAATGAATTTCCATTTCCATTGGCTTTTCTTTAATATACTTTGTACTAAAAGTCTGAGCTGTCAACAGTTGGACCAAGTCACCCATGACTTCTAATGTATAGGATTTTGGTTCAAGGGAGGAAACTGTTTTGAAGTCAAATGACAGTTGACCATTTTTGTCATCATCGTCAATCTGTAAATCCAAGAGCTCCAAGTCAAGTCCAAACGTCTTCTCTTTCATAATTTCTTCGGATTTTGAAATCTCGGCCAGATCAGCATTCGAACAATAGAGAACAACGCTGGTTGTGTCCCACAGTTGTTTGAATCTTTCCTTCACACCAGATGGAGCCAATGTAGAGACAGCTTGATCCCTAGAGCCGGAATCCTCTTGTACTGTAAGGTCGTGAAAAGCCAGGTCATATTCATCAAAGTCTTTTGAAGGAATCTTTCGATCTTTTTGTATGATTGAGTCTGGAATCATATGTTTCTCTCTTTTCATTCCTTTCTGGTGTACGCCAGTGTAGTAAACTCTCCTTAAAGACGTCTCAATTGTGGAAATCGTTGATTCTACATTTTTCATGTATGACCCTAACAAGTTTGACCTTTCCGTGAGTTGTTCAAAAATTTGACAGTTAAGCTGCCCATTCTGATGTTTTTCCACAAGTGTTTGAATGACAGTATTGAGGGCTAACTCTTCCTGTAGCAGTGGAACTGCTCTCTGTAGCAACCCAAGGGCTTCTTCCTTGTAACCCTCATTGTGACCGTCAAACCAGATGGCGTTGACACGTCCTTTCAATAGTACGCAGGCAAGGCCGATCATTGCTCCAACTGAAAAATCAGGATCCAATTCAATTGCTTTCTCAAAATTCTTTTTTGCTTCTTCCAAAGGGGTCTTATTAATTTTGCTGTCTTGACTATACTGGTGATTCGCCAATTGAATCAAGTAGTACAGATTTTTCCCATTGTAAAGTGATTGATCATTCTTCCAGTCCTGTAATATTTCAAGGCTGAATTCGGTATATTTTTCTTGAGCTATTGCCATGGGGATTGTGCTGTCATCCACTTGTCGCAAGTACACGGACCATCGCTCTTCCACGGCTTGAAGTACGATCGTCTCGTAAGCAGTGGGTTCTGCCCTCCCAAAATAATTTGCGACCCCAACTTTCTCACGTATTTTCTTTCGAAGATCATAGAGTAATTTTGCAAATTGTTCAAATAGGGAATCCTTGACTCGAATAACTTTAAGCTCTTTGTCTCGAAAGGACTCGAGCATTGATCTTTCTTCGGAATCTCTCTTCTTCATTAGAGCCACTGTAGGGTCAAGATTGAAACTGTCCGAGTTATGCAGGGCACCACCAATAATAACCAACTGACCCGTACCTTTATTGCCTTGACGTGACGTCCGACCGAAGGCCTGTTCCTCCACTCTAAGACTGTCTGGTAGAAATGTAAGGCAAACATGAAGTCCGCCATATTTTTCAATATCCGCCGTTTTTATATCCGTCCCACGTCCAGCCAAATTGGTTGCCACAAAAACATCTCCAGGGTGAATTCGTTCAATTAGCTTCTCTTGGTTCTCTTCATTCCTGATGTAAAGTTTGACCTTGACGTGCTTGAATTGTGCTAGAGCTGCATTGATCAATTCTGCCTGTTGAATCGTTTCTGAAATTATGAGAACGCCTCTCCGTTTTGAGATTTCCTCAAGGGTTGTGATGATAATCTCTTGTAACCACTCTTCTTCAGTCGATACTACAATGTCTGGAAATCGAACAAACTTCTTGAAATAAGTTTCGGGCACAGTCAACAGATTCACGCCGTAAACTTCTGTAAGGACATCTCTACTCACTTGTGACCCCAGCGTCCCTGTGAAACCAATCAAATTTGACCCATACTTTTTAAATACAGCCATGTTTGAAAGGAAATTTGTAGTGACAGATTCAGATTGAATTCTTAGTCCATGTTTGATTTGAAGAAATTGATGAAGTCCATTGTTCCAGTTCGTGCTGCCCTGAACTACCCCAGTTGTTTTGAAGTCCACCGGTTTTACTTGGCCATCGTCAACAATGTAGTGAATATTATCTCGAAAACTGACTGCCGTCATGGCAGAGTCAACCCATTTCGGAATTTGTGCCTTTGAGAATTCTTTGAGAAATTGAGGCAATTTAATCTTAGGACTTGGACCAGATATCAGATCAGTGGCATATTTGGTTAAGTGTTCAATGACAAATATTTCGACTTTGTGGACCGGAAAAATTCTTGCTTTTTCTAAATCTTGGCCACCACTTGCAATTATGTAAGCTAGCACATTGTGAATCGTCTTGAGGTCTTGTGTTTCAGGGTCAGCGAAGGAGTATGAAACAAGTGGAGTGTCGACATCGTCTTGACCTTGACCTGGTTGAATTATGGTCGTCTTTCCTTCTAGATAATAAATATTACCAAAGACCGTGAAAAGATGTGCTTCAATGAACATGAGTCTGTCCCACATCAAATGGTACAAAATGTGAAGGAGGTCCATTCCGGGTAGAGTTGACGAGAGACGAGCCAACTTCGAACTGTCGTCAATGAACATGGAGTCAACTTCATCTACAATTGCAAATTGACATGTACGTTTTCCAAAAGTACCAAGGTCGCTGTATGAATCCCTCAACATGTCAAATTGAAATTGAGAGCATTCACCGTACACAATATTTTTACTGTAACAATGTTTTTCTCCAGAGACGTATGAGTTACTTTTATCCACATTGTGGTGACATGTCAAATTGAAAACGTCATAAAAGTTTGACCATTCCTTCGCATCTCTTTCTGCAAGAACAGAGCTTGAGGTGTAGATGTCTACTGTGTTTCCATGAATGCATTGAATGGCTGCTAAAATTGCAATGATGGCGGATTTTCCCGATCCCGTTGCAACTTGTTGAAGCAAACCCGTTGTGTCTGGTTGTCTAAGTCCAAACAGAATTGCCAAAATTTGTACATTCGTTAGTTGGAAATTGGTTGTGAGTAGAAATGCTCGTTTTGCAACCATTAATGCTTCTTCGTTACGACCGTTCTTGTCACCAGTGTTCAACTTGTTCTTTCGGAACAATTTTGTCCATTCTTTGATATCTGAAATGCTCCATTTACCAATTGGTTCAGCATGATTAGCATAAATTCCACTGCAGCTAGAGCAATCTCCAATTCTTCGTACGGTCTTCTCAATTTTAACCCAAAATTCGTCTTCGGTGACATTCTTCTTATCCTTAGTAAAGGCGGAGTATAGATGAGAGTTGTTTAGCCTGAATTCTTTAATGATTTTGTCAAAATGTTTTCGACCTCCTTGATTCGCATCAAATATGGCATAATTTATAATCGAGTTACATGTCTCAATGCAAGCCGATGGACTCCAAAGTGCGTCAGAGTTCTTCAATGACCCCATCATTTGTCCAAATAACTCATGACTCAGTTTGTACTGAATTGTTTGAGAGGTCACGTGCTCAAATATTTTACTGAATAGATCAGCACCGTCCTTCCTCGTCCTCAGATTACTCAGTTCAATAAAATCTTGAATTTGTGTCAAAGAAATGCCTTGAGCCAGTAATGTTTGAAAACTTGATTGAAATCTTTCTTTTCGTCGGACTCCAATGGGGAGTAGTGCGACGAGCATTTGACTCCGGAGGAATATAATGAGCTCTGGAGTTTGAAGTAGTACAGGAATCTGTTGTAAATCAAGATCTTCAAGTTTGACACCATTTTGTTTGCACAGTGCAAAAAATTGTATGAGTTCTTCAAGTGAATCAATGTGATCGATTGAACGAATACAATTGATTAACCTCAATGCAAATTTTGTTCCTACAACATTGACAATTCGTTTCGCGAACATGAGGAGGATATTATGGTTCACATCTAATGAAAATTTTGACTCCAGGGTTCTGGCCAATGCTAATTCCTTAATCTCGGTAGTAGGTCTGTTGGTAATTCCGGACTTAGTGAATGTGCTCATTTTAGGATTTCTGAGTGTTTCGAGTGCTTCTTCAAACGAAAGTTCCTTGAGAGAATCGAGTAGACCTAGGATCGGAAACTTTATGGTACTGGTCAGCATTTCTTTTTGAAGTATAGTGTTTAGGGTCCGAATATTTTCTTCTGCGTCCCAATCTCCCATTTCTTCATACAAATCTTGTAAACTCAAAGCAAACTGTAATTTCTCATCCTCGGATCGAGCAAAACACGAAATGAAGTCGGATGTGATCAAATTTTGTCGCCATAGTGTCCTATTGTTCTTAACCACACTCAAGGCACTTAGATCCCAATATTTTAGCGAGTAAAGGAGGTGGAGAAGGTCAAGGGTAAACTCTGGGTCTTTTTTAATCTCCTCTTCCACGTGATCATTGGGATCATAATAGATTTGTAGAAATATATTCAAGACCTGTAGTTCCATTTGCGGTACAAATAATTTTGTGATTTCGTCTTGGTCTCTGCAAGCATGAACATATTTTATGGAGACATTTCGCAGAATCTCAAAGCTTAAGGACCGAAGATTTGGTGGAGAATTTGGATGGTACATGATATCTGAGACCAGTTGGATCGTTTCAACAGAAAAGAACCCAACTTTGTCTATATCTGTGGAGACGTCTTTGGACAATCGAACAGCTGCCAAGATGCACCCAAGTATCGCCTCTTGTTTGTCGTAATTATCTGGAACCTGGATACTTTCTTGAAATGAATGTGACAATGTTTCGATGGCTTCCTCAGCATGATCTATTATTCCTTCAGTGATCATTTCTTGGTATGCTCGATAGATCTCAGTTGGACACTTAGATCTCATTTCGCTTACGGCATGTTGAATAACCCGTGACGTTTTGAAACAATTGTCTCCCGATGTTTGTAATCTTTTTATTTGAAAGATGTTCACTGCTAGAATTCTAGCAAAAATGGGATAGGAGTTTAAAATTTTTAGATCCAATGTCAATAATTGCTGAAGCATTTCATCATCAAATTCAAAACATTTCTGAGGATTACTCCCAAGTGACTGAATAAACTTGGATTGATTTTCGGGACTCTCGTTTATTTGCGATAATAATTTTCGAGTCTCTAAGATAGATCTGAGTTCCATGGACACGTACGGTGGATTCTGTGTGTGTACTATGTTGTGAAGTATGTTGAAGTAAGAGGCGGTGTTTGTTTGAAGGAAACTCATGATGGTTTCTGACACGATGATTCCCTGGTCCACGACCTGCTCCAAGATATTTTGACAGAGCCCTTGAACCGCGCGTCTGTCCTTATGGTTAACCATGGTGAAGGTCACGGCTTCAAAAATAAACATATTAAAATGGGATTTGTTTGGGTATCCAGCAATTATCTGTAGTGCCATTTCCACGGCCATCAAATCTGGGGAAGAATTGTGCTTTTGAAATAAAATACTCTCAATTCTTTTCTCAACGCCTTGACTCTTCATAAAATCAAACCCTGTCAATCGGTCCAAATTTTCTTTTTGTGAAAGTAGCGTTCGGAAGTCATGAAGAAATTTTAAATCATTCATGTGAACCAAATCTTTGAGAAAGTAGAGTTGTGTTTTCAAATTCTCTGGTAATTTCTCGTTGTGACGTTGGAGGAATTCGGTGATCAGAGTTTTTGCAGCGATGCTCACGTTTGGTCGAAATTGAATGGAGTGAATCAGTATGAATTCAGCTGCCTGACAGTAATTTGCATTATTCCAATTCAGCTGGATAAAACCTTGGAGCCCTGCTTCCAATATTTGATGATTCTGATCATTGACGGCGTCTAAAAATACTTGACGAATTTCCTCCAAGTTCTGTTCAGTATTAGAGCCTTCATGAGACTGACGTTCCATACTTTTCAATGCTCCTAGGATTTCAAGACGATGCTTATGACTTCGGGATTTTTTCCAAAATTTTCCAATCTCTGAAACTTTTGACAAGAGCCCTCGTCCCGTAGCACTGGTTGTCTTTATTCCCTTAAAAGCTGCCAAAACTTCTAAACGTTTTTGATTGTCTCTTGATTTATTCCAAAGGAGGCAAAACGTTGAGGCTACATGTGCAGCATTTGGGATGACGTGATTGTTATTGACCAACGTAGCAAGTATAGTTAAGATTTGGTCATCCTGATCCTTTTCGTTGTATTTATTAACCCTATCACAGAAGCTGGTTGATATTGTGATCAGGAACTGCTCTGGTAGGGTCTGATTATTGTGTACAAGGGCAGATGCCAATGAGAAGAGCAGAATGTTATGCTTTTGATTACTAAAGTCCTCAGAATTTTCAATTTCTAAACTGAAATCGTCAAAAACTGCTTGAACAAGCTCAGGTGCTAAACTCTGTCCGTTTTCTGCTGTCAGAATCAAGCACTGAATAGCTTTATCATGTTCAACTTCTAAATCCAAAATTATCTTCAACAGCGCTTGATTTAAGGAAGAAAGTCGACGCCCGTGACTCAAGCACTCAAGAAAACAATTCAGGATTGCATTTGTGTAACTTCCAAAACGGACGTCGTCGTCTTTTGGCATTTTAAATTTAAATGCTCCCAAGAAATCAATGTCCGGTTCAGACTCTGACAAAATCGAATCGACCAAATCTATACCAAAGTGCCGGAGGATACCCAGTAGACGATACCCCATGAATTCCAAGTCCACGTTCCGAAATAGAGGAAGTGATAAATCTTGATTCATTTGTGCCCAAAATAGAACCTTGAAACTGAATGTAAATTTGGTGGTAATGTCTGTCTCACCGGACATTGCTCTCTCAGCATGTTCTAGAGTTGGATCAGATAATATTTGTCCAAGTGTAGTTGACAAACATGCTAAAATATTTGCCGTTTCCTCAAACAAGTCTGGCTCACTCTGAAAAATATTTTCGATTGCTTCAACGCAATACACTGGCAGTGGAGTTGGGTTTGATTTTGTCTTCCAATCAATTTGCAGTGATAATATTTCTAAAGCCAAATTTATTTCAGTCGCTTGCTCGTTGCTTTTATTATTATGTTGACTTTTATTCAGAATCATTGTCAAAAGTTGCATGATTTCTTCTTGGAAGTGGGCAACATTGGCATGACCTTTCAAGATTTTTAAAATCGGGTCGTTTAGTGCTTGTGTGTAGTCTTTAGTATCCAATATGAGTTGATCCAACACATACAGTTTTGGCAACCAATTCAAGTTCTCTTGAGACAGTAAAGATTTGTTGGTACGACAAACTCTCTCCAAAGCATTGCAGTAGGCCAATGTAGAATAAATTTGAACGTCGATGACTTGGTGGAGTGTGAAGGGACGAAGTGAGCTAATCAAGTCTTCTGGTAGTGATTGAACCAATGCAGCGTGGTGAAGACATTCAGAGCAAAGAATACGTGTCATTGTGTCCTTGTTGGAGATAAGAGCTTGCAGCAAGAAATCGAGTGTAGATTCCTGAAAAAGTTTCTTTGATTCTTGTCTCGATTTGGATTCTGAGTCTGACCCTGACTCGGAATTTGAACCTTCGACTGAAATTGAGTTTGATTTTGCATCTGAGTCAGACTCGGCGTTCGAGTTTGAATCGTCTTCAGAATTTAATTCGGTGTCCAAGTCTGCATTCTCATCGGAATCGGATCCAATTTCTGAGTCATTGTCAAATTCTGAATTTGGATCTGAGTTCTGGTCTGAATCCAATCCATCATCATCATCTGACTTTGATTCTCTCTCTGATTCTGATTCGCCCTCTGATTCTGATTCGTCCTCTGATTCTGACTCGTCCTCTGATTCTGATTCCTCCTGTGGCACGTACGTTTTATTTGTATCGGATTTCTTGAACGACTTGGCATAAAGAAGCAAAATCTGTGCAACCATGGCCGAGATTCTGGTAAGATCAGAATTCTTAGGATCGGCCCCACCCACATCGTCAAAATAGACGAAGCCATCGCTGTCAATGGCGTCCATCTTTACTAATTTATAACCCAATTTTTCAGGGTCTGGAAATGCATCCGCGGAAATTCTTTTATGAATTACCAAATTCCCAATAGTAACCATAATAAGGGCTTCCAATTTTTTGTCCTTCTCTCGTGAGCACAAATTGTAAAGGAGATCAATAACTTTGCTCGGAACCTTCGTTGCCTTACTTTGACTATCATTGTTCTTGTCAAGAGATATGAGAATGGAACGAATGACGCTGAATTGGAATTTCATAAGGTCATTTTCCTCCCATGTCTTGTGACTTTTGGCCCATCCAGCAGTGCAGCCACGCTGAAGTCCCTCTGCTTTTACGTACGCCTTAGCAAAACACTCGAGTTGCTTGGAGTCCAGTCCGGGGCTCCGACTATGAAAAATATAACTCTCAACAATTTCTGCAGCCCGGACTCTGATTTTAGAAGCATAGTTTTTATCCGGATCATGCACAATATTGAAGAATGTCTGAAAAAACTTATATTTCTTCTCCAATTCTTCTGCCCTAATCTCAATGACGATTTGTTTCTCAATAAATCCCAAATCCTCGGAGAAAGCTTCTGGAGAATAAGGAGGACTCAAGTTATTCAATCTTTCCAGGGCTGCTGGAAATGTCTTATGAAGATTTTCATCATTCTTTGCAAATATTCTCCAAATGCATCGTCTCATGTCCGAAGTGCAATCGTCTGCGGCTTCAAATTTCGTTAACGTACGTTCAGTCGTGGATGGCAATCGTCCATTTTTCTTACGTTGACTCTGCAAATCAAAAGCTTTGAGGAGTTTTAATCGGCAATTCTCTTCTTCGGAACTCAAAATCCTGTCAAAAAAATTCTTGGCCAGCTCATCAATAACATTTGCAGATATCTCTTGGTACTCACTTATCCTTGCAAAAATATCCGAAATCGTATTGGAAGTGGTAGAGCTTGTGAGAAAATTAGTCAATGAAGCCCCGTACATGGTTTTGTCTTTGAGCCACACAATATCGTCTTCTTTGATAACATGCTTGCTTACAGCTTTTTCATGGAGGTTGTCAATCTCATAACCAGTTGACCTGAAATATGAACGATCTGACCCCTCAACCTTGTTGGCCGCAGGGTTGATCGTTGACTCTTGATTTGCTTCGCTTGTTTTTGAACGACCGGCATTCAGAGCATTGGCCAGACTAATCCCTTGTATCTCAGTTTTTTCTGATTTATTTTGTTTTGTTGAACTGGCAGCCGCTTGTTGTGTCTTGACCGCATCCGCTTTCAAGGGCTGACCCCGACGACCTGACTCTTTGTTAATTTGTCCAAGGGTTTGCCCACCCATCATAAAAATACTCGACTTCGTTGAATCGTTATTGTGTTTAGGGCCAGAAAAATCTACTCTTGCGTCTGACCACGAGTATATATCAGTTTCCGTGAGAGCGGCATCCCACTTCTCCAGATTACGCAACAGATCACCTCGAGTTTTGGTGTCAATGTAGGGGAAGTATGATCGTATGGCTGATGCTACAACCTCGTTGGTATTTTCGAAATTAATCTTCAGAGAAATGCACTGAGCCAGTTGAGATACGGTTCCCAATTGATGTTTGTCATCCTCGTCCGGATGACCTTCGTTAGTTATTATTGATTCTATAAAGTCCAAACATTGTGGAAAGCTAAGGTAGTCTTCATCCTTCTCCACACAATATTTGAATATTTGTGCGATTTGGAATTTGAGTCGACAAGGCCCAACTGTCGGATTTTTGAGACATTGTTCTAAATGTGGAATAAATTCTCTGGGTAGTCCATGTCTCCTGGCGATGTACTTTATATACTGGATGGATACAATTGAAAACTCTTGAGTGTCTGATGACTTCCTTGTTTCCTTGTCCTTCCTTTTATCATGATTGTGGTCATCCAAGAAGCGTTTCTTAAATTTATTTCTGACAATGTCATGCTTTTCGGTATGGAGGTAGAGGTTGAAAAATCGGTTGAGTGATTTTTCTGTTGGAAAGTCCATTATTTCTGTATCATGTCTGTTTTTGGTTTTTGCCTAGTAAACAAAATGTGCGACGGTCTGCCACACGGTTGCTGTGGTCAGATTCCAATCTGCAAGATAAAATGTATATCCCGGTATGATAAAATTTTGGTAATTCCTTCAGTGGAATTATATCATTTAATTATTATCAAACAATTCATATATACAGGGTGGGCCAGAAAGATCGTCCCCTATTTGAAATTAAATAACTTTTTAACCGTCTAACTAATTCAAATGGGGTTTTCAGTAAATTGAAACCAATCGCCTAGAAGGATGATTAGAAGTTGAACCCTGTCAAAAAATCGGACTCTGCGAGCCCCACAAAATGAAAAGTGTTAAGTAAGAATTTTTAACACAGCGGAGATACGACCGAAGTTTCGTCAAAATTGAGGTTCGTCGCAGCAACCGTTGATGAATTCAACAATTTTCTAGTGCTTTTTTATTCGGCAAATTCAATGTTTCATACAGTGTTGCAATTTCTTATCATGGAGCATCAAGCACTGTTACATAGTGATAATAAGAAATTGCAACACTGCATGTAACACTGAATTGGTCAAATAACAAATTCCTCAAAAGTTGTTGAAATCAACAACGGTTGTTGCGACGAATTTCACTTTTGACAAATTCGGTCGTATCTCCGCCGTGTTAAAAATTCTTACTTCGCACTTTTCATTTTGTGGGGCTCGCAGAGTTCGATTTCTTGACAGGGTTCAACTTCTAATCATCCTTCTAGGCTATTGGCTTCAATTTACCGAAAACCCATGTGAATTAGTTATACGGTTCGAAAGTTATTTAATTTCAAATAGGGGGCGATCTTTCTGCCCCACCCTGTACATTAAATTGCACATATTACAATAATATACTATACTAGTGTGAGAAAGCTGCCTATGGCAGCTGTCATAAATAAGCCCATTAAATGGTGATTTTTTTTTAATTTTTACGGCCGTTGACAACTCTGAGGCCGAACAGACACCTCGACAACGATCGACGAACGGACGGACCTTCCCCTCCCAACACGTACTCCGGCCATATAACACACGTGACTAAGGCCGACCACCCATCCCCCTAACAAACAACGGCTTACAGCCGACTCTGAATCTCCCATGCTCCGTAATGTATAGTGTTAAAATTTAACCCTTAAGGGATAGGCTAACTTTTTTCGAGGGCCCTTAATCAAAATTCGGAGATTGATATGGGCTGGCGACGACTATTTTAGGAATTTAGAGGCCTTAACCGACTCTCTACGTTGAGAACTCTAGGAGGAGATTGAGTGAGCCTAAGATTTCAACGCCCGCCTCTCTAGATTATTATATGGGGGATTTCAGTATAATCAGTATATTATAGTGAAATGAATACACATTTACACCCACAAAATACAAGCGAAAGTTATCCGGACGGAATTAATTGTGTGACTCAACGGTCTCCACAAATGGCAATCTTAAACGCATAAGATAATATTTTAAAATGCAATAGGAATTGTATAAGATTTTTCTGTGTCGAAGTGCCAGGAAAGTAAACTCGGAGACGTGTATGGTTTCGAATAAAAATGTAACTTTTCATATTTCGTAGCTACTAGTGCTCGGACGGATTCGGTCCCTCGCAAGAACCGAACCGAATCGAAAAACTCGGTTTCTCGTATATAGGAACCAAAACCGATCCAATCCGGAACCGAACATTTCTGTATATACATGTGCGGACATGCACATATGGCAGTGCAGTGGCAGCAGTAGGTAACCACCCATAGTCACCACCAATAACGACCTAGGCTAACTACTTACCCAAACCACCCATGCTAACCGCCCATCCTAACTACCGAGAACCACCCATGCCAACAACTCATAATCACACAAGCCAACCACCCGTAACCACCCAAGCTAATTACCAGTGACTGCCCGTATTAGCCACCCTCATTCAATGTTATCCACTCATTACCACCCGTACTAACAAGCCGCACTAACCACCCATGCTGGCTAACAACCCATAACCACCAATGCTAGCTAACCACATAGAACCACCACGTTAGCTTATCATTCTAGATAACCACCTATGCTAACCACCTGTAACCACCCATTGGGGCCACACATCGCACGGGCTGGCCAACCGTAACCACCCATAGGCTAAGCTAACCACCCATATTGACCACACATGCTAATCACCCAAGCGAACCACCCGTAGCCACCCACAGCCACCCATTCCTTACTCTTGTTAGCAATCTGTGCTACCCACTTGTATTTATATAGCTAAGCTACTTCTCATATGGGATGGCATTGTACCGGCATGCTCTCTGCAGAGTATATTCCTTGATTACCCAGCGATAAGAAAAAAGTCGGTTCCGGTTCGGTCCGGATCCTTTGTGGAACCGAACCGGGACCGCTCCGGAACCGACTTTTTCATAGGCTGTCGGTTCTAAAAAATGTGGAACCGGAACCGTGCACTAATAGCTGCATGTAATGGAATGAGACGCAACAGTGCTAATGACTGTCACGGGTAGGACGTTGTAAGTACCATTTTGCTATATTCATTAATTTATTGATGAAAGAGGTATCTGACTTTAAAGTAAATTGGAGACGTGACTACATGGGATTCTGATTAAGTCATACCGCATTTGCCTTAAAGTCTATCAATAAGGTTAGAAAATTCGGTCAGACATTTGATCCATCGGAGAACATGCCTCGGCAAAGAAACTTACTAAAGCGAATATTACGATATATTTCTAGTTCAGTAGCTTCATTTGAACCAATGTACCCTGGGAATCGGTAGAGATGTACCGAAACCTAGTTTCGGTCAAATACCGAAATTTCGGTTTCGGCCGAAACTAAAACTTTGTGTCGAGTGGGGTGTCTATGGAAAGATTATTGCTAGGTGAATGCGCTGGTCGTACTTTGAATGTATTTTGCAGCAGTGTACACAAATAGGCATAACAGACAAGCGTACGTCTACTTCGTTCACACAAAATTAGTGGCTGAATCAAATTCGTATCAAATGCACAAAGTTTCGCTTAATTAAAGTCATCCATTTATGATGACAGAATCATAAGATTTTGAAGAAATCACTAAAATTATTAGCCGATGGTGGTCGAGATCTCTGAAGTCATCGCATATGTTTACACCATGAAGCGCTATTTAGAAAAGGAGAATACACTTTATACACTACACAAGGGAGTGGTCACAATGAAAACAACATTATTGGAAATTGGAAAGCATAAACAAACGCACAGTGGGCCGGATTCAATATTTTTGTGCGGCTTTATTTTTTCGCTGAATACTGCTAATTCGGACATGGGGAAC
>JAQIXO010000368.1:0-21932 GCA_034700305.1 Protaphorura armata
TTTGAGTCGAGCGGTTGGAGGGAGGGAAGATTCCGGCGCCAATCTCCCTTCCCGCCACACAAAAAAATCAATCCTTGGCTCGAAATTTTTATTTGGGTGTCCTGCGACTTTGTAGCCTCACTGTATTTATTATAGTCCATTGGAGTTGTTTAATATTGTGTCCAAACTTCATGAAGAATTGTCCAAAATCGTAGTGTGTTGATTCAAATTCCGTGTGAGTGTGAAAATGTGAGTGTCCGAATGCCCAGTCCAAATCCTCGGATTGCCAAAGGAATTCCCCTACCGAAAATGAATTAACAATTGAGGAAAGTCTAATGGAACGAACACCTCTTTTCTTGATAGTCGTGATAGCTTTCCAGAAGAAATTGATTGCCCGAAAGGATTTCAAATCATTAAAGCTCAGGATTGAAGCAATTTTGAGTAATACCTTATAATGAGATTATAGCTAATTGACATTACAAACTTAAAATGAATGAACTGATAAAAATGCTTAACTGACTGATCGTAACTTGAATATAGTCAGGTGGCTTTGGCATTACACACTAAAATTAACACATTGTTTATTATTATTTAAGATTTCATTGACTTCGTCATTGAATATTCGGCTCGATTCCTAATGATGATGATGTACTAGGGGCACAGGACTCCAAGTATTTAACTGACACAGCCAACAGGCCGAATCAGGTGACGGAAATATATACAATTATTGCCAAATTAGTCGTTTCCAAGTGTCCAGTCATTCAGGAATTCCTGGATTACATTGTGCTAAAGATTAATAATATGGGGTATATAGGGCAAGTCTTTGTGAATAGAAGGCCATACATTGTTCCTCAGGGTATTCCACTAAATGCGTTCAGTAAGTCTGATAACATTAAAATCACATTTACATAAACTATATCGGCATTAGATCTCACAGGCACACCTGGTAAGTCGCACGGTATTTTCTCTTTTTTTCTGTTAGGAATTGAATCGTAATTTTTAGAAACTCCGACTTTCGCAAAATTGTTCATTCTCAAAGGAATCATTTAAAAAGTACGTTTGTATGACATGAAAGACATAGACATAATTAAAAATAATTAATAATTAATTTTGGCTATGGCCCAAAATTTTCCTGGACTTCCCATTGCTCCTTCTCAACTAAATAATAGTTCCGATTTCCTTATTTTGATAGAATAATTATCGAAGAAACTGTTTAATGAGCAACTGGACATCGTACAAGGGAATTGGAAGGGTACAAAGTGCTAACTTTTATTTTATTTATCATTACGTATCATTAAAAGTTTTGTGAAAGTGAAAACAACGAGTGCGGTTTGACCTGCAGGGTCACCACCAAAACTACCTACTAGTATTCAGAATACAACTGGGCACAGGCTGCAGCAAACGAACCATTACTTATAGACCATTCACAGTCACAAGCAGTCCAGAATAGTGGGTAAGGGAGAATAGCAAATACTCCTCCAGTACTCACACCACATTATATCTATCGATTGAATTTGAACGGAGAAAGTGAGTGTAGAGGAGGGACTGCAGACCCGAAATTCCTATCCTTACACCGAATTTACTATTGGATAGGGAAAGTAAGGTGAAAGGAACGAAGCAACAGGGTGGTGCAACGGATTATGTGGGAGCACCGACTACAAACGAAAAGTCAAGTTGAGTTCGTTCGAGAGCGACGAGCTCTAAAGTATCAGCGGGAAGTTGAGGCTGTAAAAGGACGAAAACAACGAGCTGTGAATTACGTTGAGACAGTTGATGGGCAACAGTATTTGTTTGATTTCTTTAAGCGGCAGAAAATAGCCACTCCAGGTTCTGGTTGTTCAGGTCGGCAGGCATCGATATTGGCTGTTAAACGTACACCAGACCGCGTCCCCACCTTCGACCTTCAGTTCAATACCACTAAGACTAAGCATAGTCAGGGGATTTCCACGAAATGTGACGCTCAAATCAATTATGTTAACGGGGACGGCACAGTGTCTCTTCCAACGATAATAGTGAGTGAATTTAGCGGTGGTCCAGTTATGCGACAGAGAATTGACAATTTATTTTACTGTGTTGATGGGGCAAAACTCCGCGCCCAACCCAACTCGGGTCAGAGAGTGAAGGATTGGGGTCCACAGACGGGGGGGGGGGGTTAATACACAATTACCTCACATGTGGATGAAAACAAAACCGGTTTCTCTCTCAGCTCGTGGAAAAATAATATACAGGTTTCCGACGATCCAGGTCAGGACATCGAATTTTTAGACAAAGTGTCAAGTCTGTCTGATTGCCTCGATTTTGGCAAATTACCATTAGCACAGCCACCTAAATACACAAAAGCTGAAGTTCTTCTTGTAGGAGACAGAGATTACTTTATACCACCGTCCACAGTTGAAATGGTAATTGATATTTCTACTTTTGACAAACCATTTCAAGAACACATTCGTAATATTTTAGCTAAACGTTTACGATTGCTTAACTCAATGTCATCGTTTACCCCTGTGGGCCATATTCTACGGCTTTGATTGGTTTGAAATAAAACATTTTATAAATCGGTTGATTAATTCTTTTCATGCGGCGCAACGACGAGCTCATCTCTACGACTGCGCTTTCTCATACAAATAATTCCCAACTTGCTCTGCTTTCATCGTACATGTGTTTAATTAAAAACTTTATATTCATAGTGCACTTATTTTTGTATTCTTTTTGATTTATAGGTCGAGCGGAAACTTGTTTTCGATAAGATGAATGTAGTTCCGGGCAAAACGGTCTTGGGTGATAAGATACTGTTGAAGCAAATTATAAGTAAGGACCTCATCGGTAATTTCTTTAGTGCCATTATAACATTGCACACACGAACGACTGCTCCAACGTTTCATAATATATAATTGAGTACTTGGTAATACTAATCACGTCTTTTCCCTACCACAGTACAGAGAAAGGTTAGATGGTGTTCTTGAAACAGAACAAGAAATGCGTTCACGAATATCAGCCATAATCTACGATGTTGTATCAAGAACTCGCCGTCAATTAAAACTTCACTGTTTGGCTTGATCATGATCCAGATGATCAGCTTGAAAATGATCCAGATTTTGGAGAGACTTGGACAAAAAATATGAAAAAAGTGCGTACGAAAATGGCGGGGAGAAACGTCGAGGAGGAACAGGAAGAAAAAGAGGCAGAGGAAGAATGGTGGAAAGTATTAGAAGAAGCGTAAGAAAATTCGACAAAAACAACACACGTCACTCGGAAGGAGAAATAATTCGGTCAAAATATTGCCGAAGAGGACTAGGAGGAAGATGGCCCGAAAAAATACGGGGGAGCAGATAACGAATATGAGGAAGAATGGGGAAAGCAAGATATGGAGGAAGATGAATACAAATACATGAAATATAAGGACGAATTGTTTTCTGAGTTATTCAAGCAGAGGCAAAATTACCTTCAAAATGATTCTGAATGTGCTGGGACCTACTTATAAAAGACTTGTGACATTTAATGCACACTTCAATCTTTCACATAACATTGACTCGAAAAATGGCGAACCTATTATCAGACATAATGGTGACTTTGTCCTAATTAAATTGAATTGAACAAAATAAAGTGATATGGATGGAACTACTCAAACCCTCCTGGCGAGAAACTAGACTTACCTAACTATTTAACATTAATTGTTTAATGCAATAAGAAATGTATATCCACATCGACAAGGAAGTAACGCATGTGTGTTGAAAAAACCATTTACAAAAAGGCCTCGTGATAAACTACTGGTCAATTTTTAATAATTGGCCCATGGGATTTGTTTATTTGTTTGTCATTTGCGAGGGCAAATGACCTGTTTTGCCAGAAAATGTGACAGGGTGGTACACATGCGCGTGCATATTCACAAATAAAACTACAGACCTTAAAGCATGTGGAAATTGTTTGCACCACCCTGCGCAACTAGTTTAAATTTTCTGACAACAATTGGTAGTTAAGAGAATCCCATAAAAATTTACCAGTAGGTGCGTAGTAGTAGACTCTAATAATGCTATTTGAATTCAACTCCACGTCGATATTATTATTTTAATAGATGATTTAAATACAAAATTCCAAATCAGGTATTTTCTGTTCGAATTGAACCATAGAATACGAGTATGCGCTAATTATTTTAATTTGTCTGTAAAAGTCAAGACATAATATTGATTAATGATTACAGGTAATTTACGGGAGTGATGAATTATTCAAACATAAAAATGACACTTCATTGCACTACAGCATATGAATTATGAAAAGCGCTGGGAATAATTTGAACTACTTATAGTTTCCAATTATGGGCCTTATGTTATGAAAATGTCCAATCATTTTACTACAAGTGTCCAAGTATTTCCGAACTGCATAACAAGAGTTTATTTTGAGTCGTCTTTTTTTTTGTTATTCGCTGTGTAGGTCGTGAATGCATTGAATTACCAGCACTTATGAATCTATTAAGCGTCTATTTATCATTTATTTCTACTGTTGGACTAATCTAACCTCACAATACAAATTAAATCAATTTGTATTGTTTCAAATCAAAAGTGCAGTCTTGCTACATGTTAAATTGCCAATCGCAGGCCATTACCGAACAAGGTAATCAATTGACTAGACCAAAAGTTAATATTATATCGTGTTACCTTATCCGAAGCCAATGTGCGAAATAGCTTCAGAATAAGAGTAGTAGTAGAGATAATATTTTTATCTACATTTGTCTGTGTTCCTGTCTGCAATGAATCACCCAATAAAATAGTGGTACCTTAACTGCAGTGAAAAAGTTCACTACAGCATAGGATTTATAAAAAGCTCTGGGAAGAATTTAAACTACTTATAGTTTTGAATTATATGCATTAATGTATAAGTCATTGAACCATCGCTCCCTTTCAATATATATTAGACTTAATAAAATTGTTTAGTTAATGCATACAATAGCAAATGACTACAAGTTGATATAATGTTAACATTTGATAATAATTAAATAATTTCTCGATTACAAATAGAGTGTATGATGTCCATGATTAAGACACCTGGTACTGGAGCTGAAACTGAATATGGCATTTTTGTTTAATGGCTTATTAATTTATTTTTCAAAAGGCATGCTACTCCCAAACACCTTCATGTAATCAATGAATTTGTTTCTAAATGCAGTAAATGCGAGGAATGATTGTTCCTAGGATCAACAATGAATCGGAATGGAAATGCTCAGATCTTCACAGCGTACTCTACAAGTTCTGCGAACCGTTTCAATTGATATTGGGATGGATGAGGTGGTCGTCAGAGGAAATTACTTTCGTGGACTTCTCCATTTATATTTTCTCACAATGTAATTTTGTTTATTTTTCAGACTTTTCTTGGAGTACAAGTGAAGCTTTTCTACTGAATTTAGCATTCATTATATAATATGTTAGCAATATAAGCTCTCTACTGTAGTAGTGCTATAAGGATTTTAATTCACGCACATAATTGTACCATTTTACTTTTAGCATCCTCCCTCCCTCCGACTAAAATTCCAGCTGGATGGGACAGTACACTCATTCTTTGCACGGCCGAGACTGATTCAGAAGTCATGTAATTTTCCTGTGGTTTCCCATAGGGAATGATATATATTTTAATTGAACGGATTTGTTTGATACGACCGGACGTCAAAGGAGGGATTTACATATTATGTATACATATGTAATCACAGTTGGTTTAGTTATTTACATATTAATTATATTTATCCTATTTGGTATAGGGGTGTAGGTTGTGGTTTAGTTTTTATTAGAAAGCACTGCTGCAACCATAGTAAATAACTGGTTTATTGATTGATTTTTTTGTTTGTTTTTTTGTTTTTTTACTTTAGTAATCATTTTTAGGTTTTTACCAAATAACACGGTAAGACGGAATGTTCTGAATAACAGCAATTGGGTCTAGATAATATTTAACACCTTCCGGATGAGTAGGGTTCACAATCGATACGACTACAAATCACGAATCACGATCGATACGAATCTTCAGAAACTCCAACAGAAAACGACTAGTCGGTTGCTTCTGATCTCACCTCAAATTCAATGCGACGGTGTCCAAGTTAATTAAGGCGCCAAATGGCTTCGGAAGTAAATGCAATGTAGAACTCAATGGCGCTATCAAATTGTAAGTTTGTAAATCTGGGAAGTGATTGGGTGTAGAGTAATAAAAATGACAATTGGGTTCACAGTTTACAGACAAAACAGTTTACTTGTCAGACAGACGTCCCACCAACTGACTTGCACGGTACCGGTGTACTTTCCAATCCACCCCCATTCAAACGCTGAAGTTGACTGGGTATAGAATATACGGTAGACAGCGTACCTTATTTTTCGACTGACCACCAGCGTAATGGGGGGGGGGTCGTTAGACCCCCATGCACCGAGCTCTGCCGGATTTTACAGAACCGTATTATCGAAACCACTGATCCCCATACAACTCCGCTACGTAAGCTCTGCGGGTGTAGAGTAATATATTCAACCATTGGTCCGTAGTTTTGACAAAACTGGATGCGTCTTCTGGAATTCTGGATGTCGAATTATCCCGGAAAAACAACGATGACGATAACGGAAACTGCTTTCTTACTTCTGGAATATTTGACGGGGCACAATTACCCAGTAGCAGTGACTCCAGAACCAAAAGTATCGTTTGTAGATTTTTCTGGAAAATTAAAGTTGAAAATACATTGGAACATTTGCTACCAACATGCATTGTTGATTTGAATTTTCAGGCGGTTTAAAAATAAGTCTAATGTTTGGATGCAACGATTGGAATACGCGACAGTCAATTAATTGATGGTGTCGAGAATTGTGTATATGCCAGTATACAGTATTGGGTGAACTGATTTGTTCTTCTGCGAATTGAGTAGCAGCAAAAGTAACTTGTAAATTAGGAGCAAATAATTCACTGGCTATTTCCAATGTTTCTGTCAATTCATCCCTAGACATTGCAAACAGTTGTTGAATAATAAGGCGGGTAGCTACATGAGCCGGAAGTTGCTTTAGAATTTCCTGTACCGTGCGTGCCACATAAACCAAATCATTCATGAACACATCGGCAGGTTGTTTTTCTATTCGTTGTATCGTTCTATCTAACTGATGGAGCTGGAAGAGGATCTTGTTCTAGTTTAGGTCGCAGAGTACGTACATGGTCTTTTAAATGAACTGACAAATCGATCAATTCAATAGTTATTACGGAAAAATTATCCTGCTCTGCCTCAGCAGTAGTTGGGCAAGGAGTGTAGGACGAATCCATATTGATTATCTGAGAGCTTATGAATGCTCGCTTCTACTTGAATGGTGAGGTGAAGGGGTAGAACTGATTACAATCGATTAGCATATTCAATCCGACTAAATACCGAACAAAAAGCGAGTTATTAATGATTATAAACACAATGATGGGATTCATTCCGGACAAATTTGGGTACCACTTTTCTTCTTTCGGTCAGTATTGGTTAGCCGAACCATTCCTGAAGGAATTCGTAAGCACTATTCATGCTAAGAATCTCCTTTGAAACATTATTGGGATTTTATTGATGGTAAATTCCCTAATTAATTAATTTTAATTACTGTCAATACTAACAATTAATATAATCAAAGATTTTCCTGATTACATGTGATTATTGGCTATTCGAGTATTTAACTGAAAATACTTAATTATTTAAAGGGACAATCCGAGAAATGTGTCGTCATAATTACATACATTATAAAATGCAAAGTTTAATTAAAATCATAGAAAACTGCATAATATCTATATTCAACCGGTGTATACGATTTTTAACACCCAATACTTACCACTATTGTAGAACCGGTCTTCTACGCACATCAACTCCACCCGAAGTATTACAACGTGATCTTCAAATTCAGAATATACAGAATCCAGGTCTTTGTCTTCCGTTAGTTTTTGGATGGGGTCCTAAAGCAAAAATAAAAATAAAAATAAAAATAATACTAAATTTTTAATTTTTTAATTAATTTTTCGGAAACTAATAATTAATTTATCAATTATATTTGAAGAATTTGACCATTAAGGTGCTTTTCATTTTCATGTCGTCAAATGACAGCCTCAAATTTCTAAATAAAAGAAATTGAGAGTTGAAATTCAAAAGTCAAATTACACAAAAAAAACTCGTTGATTACGATTACCATTCATGAATAATATAATTCGGGATACGGTCTGGTTAGGAAGAATTATACAGATTTCAAAAATCGTCTCACCTTTCCATTTTCTTCAGACAACTGACTCCCATTAGTTTTCATAAACTGAAAACCTTCGTTCGTAAACTTTGATCCGGTTCCCGTCGAAATGGAACCTTCTTTGAACGATGACGATTTGTTGGTACTCGAACCATGACCATTCTTTGAATCCATCTTGCAGTCCTTTTTGATAGACTGCGGGAATGCAAATAATGCGACATATTGTTTTCGCCTTACGTTATGATGCTAATAAAAGTAAAAGATAAGCTCGGCTGTAATTTTAGACAAAGATAAGGGCAGTAGTTTTAAACTGAATTTGAATTCCGGTGGATGAGTGATTTGACATCTCTTTCGTATATTCATGCTCTTTGATTAAGCACGGGTTGGGGTCGGAGGTCATGGACCACCCTGTACATGCGTGGTTAGGTCAAATGTGTCTCAAAATGTATACCAATTTTAATCCAGCACAGTGTGTAGTGTAATTGCACTGAAATTTTGAGAGACAAAATGCGACCGTTTCGACTTTCGACTTTCACATTATGAAATTACAGCACAGCGCGTTAATCACGTCAAGCGGTCCTATAATATTAAGAGCCGACGTCGATTTATTTCATTAAATTATATATAACATCATAAAAAACCGAAATAATTACGATAAAACTAAGCTGTTCTGCCTGAAAATATTGCTAATTTTGATATGATTTCTGATGTTTTTATTTTCATTTCGATTTTATGATATTGGTAATTGTGCGAAAATTGTTAACACCAATTGTAACCAGTGCACCTGTTCTCAAGAACATTAGATAACGGTTCGGAGAAGAAGTTGGTCTTTCTCTGTGGGAGATAGTTCACAAGAATTTGTACCGATTGCTGTAGAGTAATAAACTTTAGAATATTGACGTATACTTTAAAATTTTGCAATTGTGGTGACCGATATTATCCTTTGAAAGATTTCCATGGATGTGAAGATCTGACCAGTAATAAATTTATTATTTCTGTCCAGGATAGTGGAAACCACAGCTTGGGGTGCTCTTTTACCAGCGGAAAATCGAAAGCCAGCTCTATGCAATGAGTGAGAGTTTCAATAGGCTTCCAGTACGCAAATTCACTAAGAAATAGAAAATAAAAAAAAACGCAAAATTATTAACACAATGTAAAATAGCTATGTGTAAATGATTTTGGCTTTGTCTTACATTTTCCGGATGACTAATTTTAAAATGAGACCACA
The DNA here is from genome assembly GCA_034700305.1 of Protaphorura armata. Lineage (NCBI taxonomy): Eukaryota > Metazoa > Arthropoda > Collembola > Poduromorpha > Onychiuridae > Protaphorura > Protaphorura armata. The sequence goes on from JAQIXO010000368.1 coordinate 9,418, forward strand.
ATCCAGTTTTTCCTTCTCCTCCCTTTGATACGATTTTTCCACAAATATTGCAATTCACTAATTTTGAATTGGCAGTTTCTTAAAAATACGTCCAAATGTTGCTTCGCTTCCCCAGAGGATTCTTTCTTTTTGCTTGAGGAGAGGTAGACTCTATGTATTAGGTATTATTAAATTATCATATTATTCGTTCATAAATATATGAAACAGAAGAATTGAAAAAAATTGTTGACATTTAAATTTATAATTTTACAATTTAAATTTTATATATTTCATTATTATAATTTAATTTATAAACATATTTGAAGAAAGTCACCTCTTTGTCTGTCTTGGTCACCTTGACCCTCAATCATCTGATATGTAACTTCCAATTCATCTTCCTCGTCCATTTTTCGACTTAATTATTAACAATTGACTGACAATCTTTCATCCTGCTGACCGTCCTAACCGTTTCGTGTGAGATTTTGAACATGATGCGCCATGAAAGCTCTAGCTAACTTCCAATGAAATGCCGTGCGCGTGAGCTTTCTTTTGATACCCCACTTGCACAGTGCAGAAATTCCGGCCGGAACCGGAATTTTTAGAATTCTTAGAATTATTTTAGAATTCGGTTTCTGGTTAACGGCCGGAATCCAATTCCGGTACATCTCTATAAAGTATGTATACTTTTGTTAAATTAAATTTTATTAAATTTAACACACTGCGCCCGGTCTTCTTCTGCTCGCATGGCTACTTTTTGGCGTACAAGTATAAAGGTAGTATTTGGAATCATCAAATGATAAATGAATGTAGTCTAATTTATTGAGATGCACAGTTGTTATAGCGTACACGGACTTCCACTATTTCTTGCGGAGATCACAATGCAAGTCACACTTGAATATGTTCCACCACACTGCGTACACACATTGTCCTTCATCAAGTGATGCAACCTTGTGAAACTTTTCTCTCTCTCCCAATGTCACACGCACATGAGTGACGTCTTTCAAGTGTGAGTTCCCAAGTGCGTAGTCACATTCCCTTGCAGAGAGAAACACTGCTCGCAATGGGGGCATTTGTAAGATATCTCTGCAGTGTGAGTCCTCTTGTGCATGGTCAACTGACCTAATGTTGAGTAACTATTTTCACACGTCACACTCGTAAGGTTTCTCTCCAGTGTGTGTTTCAATTTTCATCAGTACATGTCGATTACTCCAATTAACATCTAATACACACGAACAAAAGCTATGTTGCATGCAAATCCTGAACCAAAAAATTGACTGCTACTAGGGATATGCGAAATAGTATTCAGCTGGGATGACTGAATAGCATATCGCGACTAGTTTTGTACAACTTTATACACTATAAATTATAGAAAATATCAGTGCATACGGTGGTCGCGTTTTTCATGAAGTTCAAGACTTGCGGTGAGGATACCAAGTTTTGAAAGAAACAATTGGATAATTATAAATTTATTGTGATGACGGGTTTTTTCACGATAAGGATGTGATCATTACATTAAAGTCCTTGTGGTTTTAATTTGGCAATGATCAAAAACCAATATAAAAACCTACTTCAATAAACAGTAGCAACAGTCAGAAAGCTGAGCAGATCTTAACTTAATAAAAATCCCATAAGTTAAAAAACTGTTCACAAAATTAACCACTTTTCCACAACCAAAATTTTAACCGTACCAAAAAACTAAAATCAAATACATAACGTTATGAACTTTTTTTTTCTAATTTTTAATCCCATTTTTCTTCATCATCTTAGCGTTAGCGTTAATATTCGCACTGTGTTTCTTCTCAATCAAATTATTTTCTTTTTCATCAACAACATCCATTTCATCTTTCTGTCCAGAATCCTCAGTTGCCTTCAAATAAGTATATTCCGTTCTGGAATATACTTGAGTGACCCAGCGAAGTATAATAAAAAAATAAAGTGTGTTTATTGATTTACTGCTTGTGGAACCTTCTTCGTGGAAGATTTCTTCAAGAATAAGAAATCAATTTCTATCGTTTTCACAAAACTAAGCCCGCTGCTTAGTCGCAATTTATTAAATAGTATATATATGAATCAGGACGAACCGGATGCAGTACCGTTGGCCTACATCATCAAGACGGTAGGCGCCTGTAGACAAAATCTCTTTCAACTCAGGAAGAAAGAAGATGTAAAGCTGACGAGAAATTTGACTAACGCATGAAAATGTTGATGAAAAATACAATTGGAAAATACAAGTGCAAAATTGCTGGAACCCTTCTCGAAGACGTTCCAAATAAATATCGACAAACAAATAACGCAACAGCATACCCAAATGCCAGAGGATCCAAATTGTAAGGAAATGTGTTCATGACGTTAATTACGAGTTATTTCCTTCGGATCGTTCCCCACATCCACTCAACAACTCTCCTCACCCTCCAAATCTTTGTCCTCGCCCTACCAGCGACTCTACTCATCTCCTCAAATATTCCACTCACCCTCCCAGACATATTTTAATAGGGGCCCGGAACTAATTATATTTCATTGTACGAGTGTCTGAGCATGTTGAATTGTTTTGAAATATATGAATTATTTCAGCGTACGTCTTGATAAAATTGGAGGACGAAGCAGGGAAGCCAGGGAAATACATTGTGTAAGGGAGAAAACAAATTGAAACAGATGAGGATGGTAATGTGCCTTCACTGCAATACGGTAAACCTGTACAAGGGACATTCATATCCGGACACAACTGTCATAACACCGCTAAGAATTTGGCTCAAAAATATAATACAACAGTGGTCGTATCACATTTCAAAAAATCGACAAAGCCAAACAAGATCTTTCACTGAGTGCAGCCTATTTGGACGAACCATTGAAGGATAGTGTCCAGCCAACAACACTCGCGAATACCCTTTTAAGTTTTCATCCGAAGTTCTGGACCCGGAATTTTAGAGCACAGGAGTGCATTTGTGGTAATTGATTTTATAAAATCTTGGAAAAGCCCGTGGCCTGCATTCTAGCTGTTAAATTTTTTCTCTGCATCACAGTAGAGTCTGAAAATGGTTGATAATGTTGCGTCAGTACGGAGTATTCCAGGTCGGAGTCAGGACAATTCCCGTTGCAGACTTTGTGACGAGTTAGAAACCTTGAGGGGGCTAACGAAGAAACCAGCATGGTAGAGGAGCCAATGAAACAAGTGCAGGGAAGGAGGCCATTAAGACTCCAGCGGTGAGGGGGGCCATGAAGACTCTCGGTGGGAGCTAGGCCGAGCAGACTCGAGCAGGGAGGGGGGCCAAGAAAACTCCAGTAGGGAGCGGGGCCAAGAAGACTCTAGCATTGAGGGGGCCATTGGGACTTCTGCAGAACTTCCAGCAGGAAGGGGGATAGCAAAGATTCCAGACAGACGACCAGTGGAAAATCCAGTAGGGAGAGGGAGTAGACAGTTTCAGAAAAAATTGACAAGCATTATATTGACAAGTAAATTGACAAGTTGTAAAGTATGTATAGGTCCGCCGAAGGCAAAGTTAAAATTTTGCGGTAAAAGGGTTCAGCAGGTAAGCCTCAGAGGCTAAGAGCAAAGTTTTATAAAAAGGGTTCAAGAAAGGATAAAAGGTATAACGGTATTGAAGGTGAATGATCTGGAAAAGGAAAGTAGTTAAATTAAAAGTGGTTGATCTCAAGAAAGGCAAAAGGATTATCCAAAAATACAGTAACGGTAAATTTAGGTTGGGATTTGGTGGATAAAGGACACCAGGAAATGTAGTATAAAAGACAAACCAATATTTTTCTTAACTAGTTTGAGCACAACTTCAGAATAGAGTACACAGTTTAAATTAGTAATAGCAAGTACAAACGAGATATGGACGTGTGCCTTGAAAAGTTGGGAGAGGAGAGCCACAGGGAAACATTTAAGATACGCATGGAGAAGTTTAACGGACGATGGTGGGGAGAATGGCAAACTAAGGAGAAAACTTACTCTGGGGAGGTTTACACAGAAAAAATTAGATACGACGAACATGGCCAGATAACACAGTTCCAGATCGATGGAAATCTTCAGGAAATAATGAGAGGAGAGATACAGGCGGTCTACCAGCAACCGAGGACCTGGAGGAAACCTACAAGATTCATTGGTGGAGAAGGCGAAGAGAATAAGGAATAAGAAGTATATCTGACAAGTTCTCGCGGCGATCTGAAGATGGAGGTACGGGATGGATATCAGATGCGACAAGTAGATCCGGCAGGACGGTGGCACGGGTTGGAGGTACGGGACGGGAATCAGACATAGCTGATGTTTCGGAAAGTATTGAGGGAAGCACATTTTCGTGGTCAGGAGATGACGGGCAGATGTCGAAGGAGGCAGCTAACTTGTGGAAAAGTAGCATCCTGGATCAATTTCTGATTTGAGTAGAGATCAAACCAGTTTCCAGGGTACATGAATGGTTGGAAGTCCATCAGTGTGGGATTTCGACAAAAAACCAAAATAAGGAGAACGTACCGGAAAATACGCGAGTCAAATTTAAATGGTATTTGAGAATCGGGTCAAAACCTCCGATATTACTCGTATCAGACAAGAAACAGGATATCACAATTGTATCACAACTCTGTTTATCCGACTGGTAATCGTTCACAGTCCAAGCGTAACACGCCAACCGGTCGGTTTATAGACGCTTTGAATCGTGCACCACTCAGCCTGAAAACAAATCAACCGTTAAATGATATTATGAAAAAAAATGAGTCATGAGTGGGGCGTGACATAAACGTCAACAATATCTCTATATTAACCTTATTCCACTGTTTCCCTACCTTTATACTAACAAAAACCACTAATGCGGTTTTCCCGGCTAATGCGCCGCACAATATCGCACGCGGTTTGGGCGCAAGCGGTCAAGTGGTGATCAGTTACTAACCGAACGCGCCCCCAGCGGAGAAACCGTACAACACACTGTAACGTAAACAGCTAGTTTGGAAAAGTTGATGGTGTTAAACCTTGTGCTAAGGAGGGTAGTGGTACGTACTCTATATGTGTACTCAAGCACAAGTGAAAAAATAATTCCAAAAAAACAGGAAAAATTAATGGATGAAAATAATTTATTTTAATTTACACCCACTGAAATTGAAATACTTATTTTATTTAATAAAACTCAAAAGAAATCAATCAATTAAATTTAATTTTATTGACAAAAATATTAGGGGGAATGTACGACGAAAAATAATTTCGAATTAATGGGAAATGTGATGTATGTGGGAAACAGTGAGACTCGCTTGGCTTTGCAAGATTTACTGTACGGGTGTAGCGTTCCGCTCCTACCACCTAGTACTAATTTTCTACTAATTAATTAAGAATTGGAAAAAATTGTACAAAACCTGGCAGATGTTTTGCCGCACCTTCTGTAATAGAAATAAGAGGTTATGTCCCAGTCCTATGCTGGTGATGTAAGGATGAGAAGAGTGGAGATGAGTTCAGAGCTTCTGGTTGAATCCTCTTCACCATGGACTAAGACCAATGGACCACGATCCTTACTGGAGGTATGGACTCCCGGACAACTACATGAGGAAGTGTGGATGGATGGATTGTGATGGCCAGGGCTGGAGACTGTACTGGAAAACCCTGATGATGAGAAGACCCAATGTTCCTAAGGATGGAAGACCCAATGCTCCAATGGATGACTCGTAGGGAATAAAGTGTACGAAGGTAAGGCAGACACACAGGAGGCAAGTTGAGACAGGTGTACTTTATTTATACTTTATAAATATGAGACTGTGTGTAGAGGAACAACTCACACACACGTCCACCTCAAGAGAACTTCAACTTAACACTGACTCGTCCTCTGCCCTCGCACACACCAAGCAAGGCATGCACGGGCTCTCACTACAGCATCTCATGCTATTCCATTCGTGACGCGAGTGTCACAAACAGTAGCCGGCTGGATATTCCAAGTCCGCAGTCCCAAGAATATGAGGAGGATGCTAATTCTCCTCACAATATACAATGTAGTATTTGATTAGAAGTCATAAGCACGTAGTGATTAGAGTTCTCCACTGTAGTGAAGGCATAGTAGTATATCAATTAGTGCGCCAAATATTCGCGATCTAAGGATACGTGAGCTCCCCTTTAATACTTCTCGTTAAATATTCATGGGATTGTAAACGTAAATGCGAATATCTATAGTTAATTTTTTTTCGACTGACGAAGGCGAGTATGAGCGTTTTGGAAACGAAGGATCAATGGATTGGACTGGAAACGGATATAACAAGAAAGAACTATTAATGAAAAAAATATCGAAATCAGTGAATTTAATATTCACAATTTTGCTCTTCAAATTCTAATTAGCACATGGTAAATAAAGACCTAAGGCAGGTCATACGGGTAGCGCAAAGCAGTACAAGGCGTACTCGTAAGAAACAGGTTAGTCATATCATTAGTTAATCATATAAACAAATACTGAATTCAAATCTACATCTTTCCAAAAAGTCATAATTCATCCAATTTATTTTAGTGGTTGTTGAGATATTTCGTGGTCGCTGAAACTCATTTTCATCGTGTTGAGCGCTGTAACTTTTCACAACACTGAAAATGAATGAGTGAAATACCCGTATTTTATTTGAATTTGTTAATAGATAATAATAATTAGGGTAATCACGTCTCAAATGATTTTATATTTCTTTTCCTAGAAAGTCATTACTTATTATCCTTGGATTTCCAAGATAGCCTAATAATATGTTATTAATTTCAATTTTCTAGGAAGAAGAAAAACTGCGTCGAGAACGTGAATGGGAGATAGCCGAAGTAAGATTTCATCACAAGATGTTCTGCTTGGAATTGAAAGAATTTAAAATGAAGGGGGGCAACATTTAGCCGGATGCAGCGGGATGGGGAACTCGTATATAATTGCTCCGACGCCATATTGAGAGTACCTCCAGTCTATCCAATTATATATTAGAGGATGTGGAGAAAATTTGTCCAACATCTTAAATATCCGCGTACAACTACATACGAATTGTGAAAATATCTTTTTGAGCCGACACACAAATCCATATTTCATTCACAATTCGGTTGACATTATTTCAAACAACTTACAGGATATGAGTATACGGTCGCAAAGCAATATAGAATACAGCACGCAATTACAGATTATGCGTAGATATAATATACACAGTATATTATACATGTTCATTTCAATGTTAATATTATAATTATTATAGCCTTCTATTGAATTAGCTCATAACGTTATGTTAAACTTACAAGTTAATATAAGACTTAAACTTTAAGCATGCAGAAATGTACAATCTAAAAAGTATTGTTTAAATAAACGAAAAAATTATTTCAGGGGAGTAAAATCCAGCTCTGTTCTAAATTGTCTTATTTAGTAATTCTGAAACATTGATCACGTCAAATGAATTTATAATTATATGTATTATTTAACAACTTATCATCACTATTATACGAGATTTGAGGTCCTAAATTTTTCATTCAATATTATAATATTATATATTAAATATTACTACGATATAGACATGGCAGAGTAATAAACAAGGTGAGAATCAATAGAAGTTTTAACATTCAGTATTTAATAATTTTGTATATTTTATCATTCATGTGTGATAAAAGTAATACATGTTTTCTACAATCTAACGCGATGGTGTCTCAACCTCCCAGCACTAGTACATATTATGTACATAGTACTACATAGTAGCAGTGTACTATATTCCATCTTGCTTTCTTAAACGGTGAAATAAATTGAATAGTTTTGTAGTCAATTTTCAATATAATTTTTGCATCTACACAATATGTGTTTGTGTTTTTGTCAACAGGTACAAATACTCGACCAACAATTGGTCCAGAGAAGCCATTACAATTTTTATTGAACTTCGTTCCAATTGGGATATGAATCGTAATATCAATAAGCATGAACTCCGGGAAGAAATTTTAAAGGGCCAGAGTCGTGAAGTCGTGAGTGGCACGAGTCTCTTGCAGCAAGTGAATACCAAAGGAAGTGGGCATTTCTGTCAAACCAAGACTTTCATAACAGGGAGTGGCACAGGAAAAGCAAACAGTCTCCTGAGGAATGGATATAATTACAAACCATTATTGGCCTTTAAGGCCAGGTCTTGCCGCCCGTGCGCCGCCGTGGTATTTTTGAGATTTGAATTTTGAGAAGAATTAATGAGAGGTATGATACAAAGAGAGCTCATGTATGCTTAAACATGGCACATTCGTTTGTGCCTGGCATTCTTATCGATATATGGATAGTAGACTGCAGGTCATTTCAAATCATTAGACACGCATTTTTGGAATTTTTCCGACGGGCCACCGGGGGGTCAAAATAAATTATTTAGTTTCTGAAATTATTGACTTCAAAATCGAAAATTCTGACAAATGGAATTATTTACAATCAAAATATATTTTCTTGACTTTACTCAAATTTTCTACGATTGGTGCAGTTATGGTGAACCAAGTAAGTACATGGTGAAGTAAAAATAGATATTGAGATTACTTGATTTTTCTGATTGCAGTCCAACACTGTTTTGAAATGGAAGGGCAATGCTATTAATGCATCCAGATATGTTATAATTTGACGAATTATACTGACATTAAATGTTGAATAAGACCTTGTGCTGACCCGCTCATCTTTCGGTTCCTCATCCGGGCTTAGCTGACCATGCCTAAAAACACGTCCAAGTGTCCAACTGTAGCTCAACCGTATCATGCACCACCAACCACAGATGAAAAAATGACTGGTTAACAATTATGACTTGGAAAATGTAATTTAGAATATTAACCATTCTGTATTCGTACAAATAAGCTTCTGGCTTTGTTTGTTTGATTAGTTTTCCATTTTACAGCTCTTCTTCACAAGGGGAATGTACATGACTCCGTTTCCTGTGTGCTAATAAACGCTGTTACGTTTGTATTTTTTTATTGATACCTCTATTCCTTTTATTAATATTTTGGAAGACTATGTTCTTGCAACAAAAACCATTTATCAATTTTCATGTATTGTATGACTTCTGAATATTAAAAAATTCATTTAATTAATTGAAATCGTACTTTCAAATTATTAGCATGCAAAGAGGTACATTTTTGAGCTATAGGTTTGTTATTCATTTGAATCCGAGTCGTGCTATCCCGTTGATTGTGATCGAAGTCCAGGTGAGATCAACGACCAGTTCACCACCCTAATACAATTCAATATTTCGGTACCCACCCTCGTCAAACGAAATGCTACAAATAATTGCAGAATGAAATAATGAACAAGTATCACTGTTTAAATACTCACCCACTTCCTCCCTAATGTTGCAAATAATTAGTGAAGGAACTTCTGAACAAGCCTACACTATTCCTTGAACTTGAAAGAACCCTTCCCTACTCTGAAAGTCTAATTTTGTTTATTCTCAAGATGACTTTACCTTTGAATCTAATTCTGTATTTTTGAAAAGGGAACAAACATAAAATTTCAAAAAATGGATTTTCGTGGACGTGGTCACCAATATGAGAACCGTCGTGCTCTCTTTGTAATGCAGAATGTCACAAGGTAGAAATTTCAAGAATTAAATATTGTTGTGGTAGGATTGTAATTTAGAATGAGGTCTTAAATTTCTATGAAAATATATACAAAATAGATCAAGATCAGTCTTAAAATTAGGCGAATTAAGTTTCTTTAGGTTAAGATTCTTTGAATTCCCAAGTACCCAAACTCAGGATATAAGATGCAGCCAAGATTATTCAAAGAAGTCCTCCTTATACATACGTCATGGGCAGCTGGTTCCCAATTCTACAAATAATAAATTGAAAAGAGTCGAAGCCATTGTTCAGTGGACAATAGCAATAAAAATCAAAAGCAATACAAATTCACAGTCTCACCTCAGCATAACTCAAGGACAAGGATTCTTTGAATTCCCAAGTACCCAAACTCAGGATAAAGAGATCGGAATATTTTTCTCATTTCCTTTGACTAATCGTTCTCATCCTAACCATTTACATCACCCTTGTCAGGTCAATACACACCACAATGCATGCAAGCCCAAACACAAAACTAAGTTTGTGAAAAGAATTTCTGACGCAAAAGCACATCTGTCGGTCCATTCTATTGTTAAAACGTCCGGTCCTTGTACAATTCATCCCATTATCTTGGTTTGCATTACTTTTTAAAACTGCTAAGGCGCACAAAGGCACAATCACAATATAATCCCAAACAGGCCAATTCATTTGACCGAACACCAGGATAACCAATATAGAGCATCCTTCCACTACCCACCTTTTACAGCCATACCCCCAACAACAGACAATCACACACAGTGAGAAAACCTAATCTGAAATCTGACTCTATCCCAACCACGAACGGCTGAAGCACTGCTTATTAATATATATAACAGAAACCGTGTGCTTCTAATTTACCAGGTCTTCTATTTCCCCCAACTGCATCCCACCATCTTCGTATTCGCCTTCCTAATGTTCTTACTTCCGAAACCATTTTGGCCATAACTACTAACCATAATTACTATTGAAACCATAAATGAAAATTCATACCACATTTATATACTGAAAATTATGGATTACCTCACATCTTTTCTCTTTATCATGATTTGAATGCGAAGAATCGTGATCATCGGCGATTAGATTTGTCATAAAAAATATAATTAACTTCAGAAATCATGAACAGAACCTTTCTATGTCAATTCTATCCATCTATCCATTCTATATCCTGGTCTCCGCAAGCCTTCAGTACTTCCATTTTTTCAGTTGGAATTTCTTCAGTAATATTTACCATCAAAGCCTCCACTCCGTCCATGCCCAACAATGGAATTTTCTCATTATTTATAAGAAGCTATCCATTCCCAATATCTATCAAAGCCTTTACTGCCAATAGCTGTTCACTTCCAAAAATACAACCAAATGGTAAGTCGTAAGCTACATAAGTCCCATATGTGCATATGTGCCCCAGTGCCAATAATAATAGTTTCAGAATGACCATTCAACTTTCCCTTCACTTTGACCATCCCCTGTCTAGGTTGACCTGCACACACATAGGTTTCCCTTTCACTTTCTGGATCCAAAATCTTCACTTTAGTAATGTTAACTTGTGCCTCATTCTTTTGTTGAATATTCGGGCAAATCCTCTTGATATGGCCAAATTCCCCAAAATTGTAGCAATTAACACCTTTATTTGCTGGGTTCCGGTTTCGGCAATTAGTCTTGATATGGCCAGGCTTCTTACATGCATAACATACATAGGCAATTCGGTTTGATTTTTTGTAACAGGAGAAAATGTTTGAACCTACCGCCTGGCGTAGAACATTAGTACATAGTTCTATTGTGGCCGCCCATTTTACTTCGCACGTAAAAAAGGCAACTTAATGTCACCCTGCCCCATACTCCTCCAATTCACCTGCACTGATTATAAATTTACAGTCCTTCTCATTCACAGAAAACCCGGATCAAATTTATCAGTTGATACATAAACCTAATATTTTGTTCATGGATTTTATCAAAACATTTAGCGAGTAAGAGAATGTGAATGCCTTCGCATGGGAACTGGAACTTTTTGGAATTCTTTCATCAGTAAATTCACGCTTCACGATTATTTATTTAATTGTCATTTCAAGTCACGATTATTTTTCCAGTACACATTTCGTAAGCCCCGTGCATTAATTCTTTTCCCGTCTTCTTGATTGGGAATTATGGTAACTCAATTTACATTCAAGACTAATGGGTATTCTTTCTTTGCATCAGGTTTACAATGTACACTTTATATTCGTTACTCGGGTACTCGTTCTCATACTTCACAATTTTTCATGCGAACACTAGTATGTCAAAGTATGCATGAATTACAAACTGATAGGACGAAAAATAAAAGATATGCCAATTGCTGAATTTATCAAAAAGAAAAAGTAAGTTAATTTAACTTGGGTTAATTTTATTCTATTAATGTATTTTTATTATTCACTTTAGTGGACTTGCGTTGACTGAAGAGTACTTCTGGTCAATTGTCACACTACTGTGAGGGTGTTGAAGACGGATTTTTTGGACTAATAAAACAAGTAATAGGATTCTGGATTTGGAACCAAAGAAATGTAAGTGGCCTGAAGCTAGACCGGTTTTCCATTATTTGGGTTCTCGTGGTTCAAATTTTTCAGTACACATAGAATGCCTCGCGCTTTTTAATGTAATTAAAAAAAATAATTAACGTATCCGTAAGGTGAAATATAATTTTTGTATAAATATTGTTATTTTGTGCTTTTAGCCTGGAGATATCCACAATTTTAAGAGTTGACGTGTCGAAAATTTTGGTATTTCATGCCACCTGAGAGCTACTTTGATTTTATTGATTTAACGGCTTCATGATTTTACACAGAAGTCCGATGATACTACCGGTACAAATATTTGTGACGTAAATAGCACAAGAGCCAGGAGGCGAGAATGTTAATGTCCCATATCCTATCACACACATTGTTAATGGGTTGTATTTAAGACCACGCAAGAATTTTTTAAAATCACGGATAATTTTTGTAATTTCACGGCACTTTTAATAATTTGAACTCAAATATTAATAGAATCACGCAAA
>JAQIXO010000369.1:0-21887 GCA_034700305.1 Protaphorura armata
TCTTTTGCTTAGTCATAAATGAATTGTCAAACTCATTCGATTTATTGTTTTAGACAAAGGTCTAGGAAGGCGAAGGACAGGAACATGTACAATTTGTAATTCATCGTAATACGAACACGTCATCCTGCATGCAAGGTGTTTGAGTAATCGGTCGGACGGGAGAAGGCTAAAAAATTATGGTTCTTCCTCACGGGTCTAATTTCGGCGAATCTAGTAGCACCGGTCCAGTACTCCCGCATTGATCGAAGGGGCTATTTTATTTATTTTAGTCGTAATTCCTGAGCTACATTGAGAATCAAGAATATAAAATAGGAAGTGATTGGGATGAGTTTAAATTTCACAAGTTGGCCCCTTCAGGGCACGTACCATACCACATGCACATGGCATTGTATTTACGTGTGTGGTCCCATTTCCCTCCTTCTGGTTCAATTAGGACGATTGCTTGGGTCAGCTTAGTCCACTGCCCAGACGTCGTTCTAATTAATATGCAGGAAATTTGGTCGCTCTTGGCGAGTGCCGTACCACGAGTCGAGCAATTAGAGAAAATGTGTGAAGTCTGAACAGCAGTTGTAGTACTTGTAGTTTGGTTCGTTCTTGTTTTTAGTTAACGAAGAGTTAAATCAGTACAGTGTAGAAATATTCAGAATAATCCAAGGGTGTGTGTTCCAGGCTCATATCAAATAATTTCGAAATATGTAGTTGAGTTGAGAATTGGCGATGCGATAATGTTTCTGTGAAAATTCATGTAAAATAAATCTGGGATTTGAAGCCAAGGTCCTTGATGAAGGAACTTTTGTCGCGACAAGATCTGAGGGTTTATAGTTGGGAGAAAGTGGACTTTCTCTAAATATGTACATGCACCACTTTGTACCCAGTGGTTTGTAAATACTAAACATTTAGATCCCTGAATTAGATTCAGCCAGACAACTCATTTGTGTATCACTCCAGGAGGAATTTAACTTTAATGAATTTGCGTCGTCGTCCGCAGCCAGTGGACAGCCTTCCAACTTTCCTCATTGTCTGACGACTAAGATAGGTTATACACAATACAATTACAATACACTATCAGCACGGGGAACAATGTCCCACGTCGTCCCTAGTACCCATCTCTTGAGAAAAGCCATCAATCAAGGAGCACGTTCTCTTTCATCCCTGGCCACGGCCGTAATTTATGTCCCTTCTTTCTACGTAACGTACCTTCTAGTAATTCTCTTCTGATGCATTACTGAAAAAAACAGATCCACGACTAACAGATCTCATCTATAATGACGTCGCCCATCTCTACAGCGCGAGTCTAAGGCTAATTTTATGGAATCTAATTTGTATGTTATGGTATACGATTCATTTCTGAAAAGTGAACTGCGTGGACCATTTTATAAAGGTCTTATTTTAAAACTCGCATAGGAAACACCGAGCTCAGAATTTGAAGACCTTTCAAACGCTTTTACTTTTTTTGGAAAGTACTTTGTGAGTGGTAATTTGGGAAAACTGGCAATTTTTAACCGCAGATAACTGTAGGACATGGGGTAAATGTTTTGATAAGCTGTTTAAACGATTGGATCGATAGACGAAATTTTTCAGCTGGTCTATAACATACCCCAAAATACGGTCAAATTGAAATCAAGATTTTCGTTATCATCCCTTAAGGTCCAGTCAGGTTCAGGAGCTGTGCTCGGCTGTGTACTGCTAAAAGGTAAGGGCGATACCTTAAAATTTAGAACATGACTTCTTGAGATGATCCACGATCCATAGCAGTCTACATTCTCAGATCAACAAATGACATCAGTTTCAGCTAATGGTTAATTGGTTCCTTGACGTGCTACATCACATGGCTTTTAGGATTTATAGACGATATGTTCGTGTGTTGTACTACCCAGTCCTTACATACGCCTTAGACCTTGATCAAACATTGCCATTGCCAGCCAAGTACCGATGTAATGGAAGGATCCGGTCAAGTGACTTACCCAAATCTTCAAACTTTTCCCTTGTAGTGTGTAGTGACATTGGAATGCATGAATAATGAGTTCGTGCCTGAATAGACTGGACACTCTAAAATTTTAAGAGTGTTAGTGTGACAATTCTGAGTGACCAGGTTGAAAGGAATGTGTTGTTGTTTTGTTTCGGAGATTTTCTTGGAGAGTAATTACAAATCACAACATTTAAAAAAAGTATTACGTATTCTTTACAGCAAATTACACAATTTGTTTATGCGGTCTCAATTACATTTGCCCTTATTCTTTTCATGATGTCAAAATTAGTTTACACGAAAGGAAGAGAATATTGGTACATTTATGTACGTCATCCATTGTTAAAAATAAAGATACATTGTTTTTTATTCAATTTCATACATGAGACTCATATCCGCTTTATTTGTGAATAGTATAAAAAATTATTCCATGCAAAGTAAACTATTGCAAAAAGTAACGTCAACGTGTGTTGTACTGACTGTATGTTTTAAAGATTTAACAATGAAGAGAAAAATGACATTGAATCTCCGACTAGCTGACAATCTGAATTGAATTGTTAGTTAACTATTCTGTTTCAATTACATATTACACACTTTACATGGATTATGGAGTACAGCCATGCAAGCGGTACCTGCATGTAGTTGTCTATTTATACTTGAATTAAAATCTCACCTGATCTGATCTATGCTTTGAAGCAAGAAAATGAGAATTACTGGTGGTTGACGACAAAACCTTGGCCTACAGAAACGAAACAAACAGTTTGGGCATGTCGCGGTATGTCTTAACAATGTGAGCTAACCTTAGACAAGTTTGAAGGTAAAAATAAAGCAAACTTTGCGGCATACATGGATAAATCCTTCTTGAATGAATAGAAGGAAGGGTGCAAGAATTAAGTGAAGCGTGAACAAGTCTGAGAAGAATGGAGTATATCATTTGTACTTTGTACTACTAGAGAATGACACATAATCTAATTGCTCAGTTATATGGTAAATGGTAGAGACAGATGATATTGAATCTATTTGTCACTCAAATTCATTGTTATCAAAACACAGTCAATAGTCATAGCCCAAAAAAATTCACTAAGAATGTATAATGACGATGTGTGCTCACGAATTATGTCATTGAAACTAAACCAAAGTTAATATGAGTTGACCATTACATCATTATCCGTATTTGAGTTTTAAATCTTGATGTCCTCTGGATAAAGAGTTAGCACTCGGCGAGTAGTGTTGAATATTTCGAAACACCCGAAATGTGCGCTTCCGGTTGAAAACAAATGTATCATTTCAGGTAAGATATTGCCGACTGTTATTTTAGTTTTTTATTCCCAAGCGGGCCGCTTTCTAATTGTTGCAGCTGATTTTCGCACATCCAACTGTAACTGATGAGACTGCTAATACTGCTATAGTCAAACTTCCAAAATTGGACTGCGACTGCGACTGGCTTCATTTTCCAACAACAATGTATTGCTGTTATGTAAACAAATTCAAAGCACGAAAGTGTATTCATACACCTATCTGATCATGATCTGGATCTGGAGCATCAACAAACACAATCGTATAACCTCACATTTGTCCGTCCGCTCACTCGTTGACTGATTGTGATTTTTAGAATGAGAATAAATAACCCAAGAAATTGGAATGGTTAATAATAAAGAATAACAATAATAGTGCGTGCGATGATGATGAATACGGAGACAGCTAATGGCGCTGGCTGGCGCTGTGTGAAGACGGCGGCCTTCACGAGTCACCTCGCATTACCTTCGTCGTAGATAAGTTATTATTATTATTATTATTGTTATTATTACAAGATTTCTTAACAGGCAAAGTAACAATGAGATGGAATGATTTTTTAATGTACGTAGTCAACTGTAGATGCTGATTCACACTTTGCTAATTGCCTTGCTCTATTTCATCTTCCTTTATGTCATTTATCTTTCTAAGGAAAGTGTAGATCTTGAATGAAAAGCAATGAGATTCCCTTTTACGTGTGTAAGGTAGAAAAATAAAACTACATAATGTGAATGCGTTTTATTATATACAACATTTTCGACACATAGCAATGAATTGAATGTGCATGTATATGGCGCGGCAGATGACAAAATCGTGTTTAGACGATTAACTCAAGGAACACGACGCTCTTGTGACTGTGATATTTGTCTATTTCACATTTCAGAAGATGTGAATTCTTTTTATTTCAATATTCTTTGCGTTTCAAATCAAATCAGAAAAAAAACTTTCCAGACATACACAATACAGTAACAACAATACGTACTCATCTTGTTGATCTTTCACTCGGTTGGTATAAATAATAATAATAATATAATAATAATGATAATGACAACCTTACAATATTGTACATGCATAGTAGTAGTACATAGTATACTGTACGTAATATTATTACTATAATACTTAAGCAATTCTTATGGTTTGCTCCTCACTTAATTAACGAATACAATACAAACAACTCACAATAAAAGTACATAAGTATTTTTACGTTTATTTTATGCAAAAGTTTTACATGTACTTGTTTCTTTTTGCGCATGAACAAATCCTGTCTGGGTCACGCACTGGTAATGCTAGAATTGCGTCGTCATTGCTCCGATAATTACGATTACCTTGTCTTACCTACTCATAAAACTATCTACTCAATTAAACTATTTCTAATAATGCAATAATTAAAATTTGGTAATGATTTTTAAGGAAAAAGGTACATTTTGTACAATATTCGTATTATTTACAAAACTTATGTACGTACGTAATTAACTAATTTAACATGTTCTTCTGCTCATGGCTTTGTACGAACACAGATTACAGATCTTACGGGCCTCTCGGAAGGGGAAAGTATGCACTACTGGTTTTGCGAAAATAATAGGGTTGAATTTTATAATTAATTAAGTACATAAACCTAACTGGAATGATAGAATTAAAAGTAACAGTTTGGAATGCATGGATTGGATTACAATGTTTTGAGGTTTACGCGGTACGCGGTAAAAGATCTATAGTGAGAATGATCACATCGTTAAATTAAAATTCAACTATGGAATGAAAATAATCACAATGTGGTTTTGTCATATCAATTTTCTGTAAAAGGTCACATTAAAAAAGTCGTAAACACTAGTTTATGTCGCCGAAACCTGAATAGCCATTGAACTTTATAATTTGCATATTCACTCTCACACTATAAAAGCATATTAAGTTACGATGACCTTTGTAACTCACGTCGTCGGCCCGACGTACCTACAATAGTACATTTTGACCAATGGGAACTCACTAATTTACTTGAGAAATAAACGAGTGGTGATTAGTCAATTTATTTGCTCACATTTTGACTCACTACTCATTTGATAACATAACATCCATTTATGCCATGAATTTCCAGTTGGAGAAACCGGAAACACCAGTTTATTTGAATGAAATGGATTCGGTTGCTAAAAAATTCATAGTGGTTGTATCTTCAAGTAAATGAGTGAAATCCTTTTGTACATACAACTTGAATGCTACGAGTTCGGATTTAGTCTAATTATTGGGAATAATCTGTGTATCATTTTAAAGCCTCAGAGCTAATTAAAGTCACTGGCCATGCTAAGCACGAAAACTTAATAATTTATAATAAAAACCACAGAGATACTTATGTTTCGCGTGTAATTGCCAGCTTGTTCATTTGCTCAATGTCATTGGTCTGCCAGCCCGAGTGTCGAACTGAAGTTTTTATAACAATGCTTTTAATATTAGCTTAATGACTTTACACCATAAATCCTAGGTACAATGCACATGCAATGTCAACAGGAAGACATCCGCCCAAGTTACACAACATGTCCCGACGCCCAGAGATTCAAAATCACATTTTAAAATTAATAAGAAATTATACTGACCTTATTGCCCGGCCCAATTTGTTTTAAAATGGGACTACCTTACACGACACGAATTGTGGTAAATAATTGATTACAACTAATATTCACAATTTTTTTTCACATGGGAATTGCGTTACGTTGCAATTTTTGTTGGTGGGTTAGAATTGGTATTATTGCTAGTCCTAGTGAGGTCAAGGGGGGTTGACACTCTGACTCTCTTTGGAAGTTGACTGGAGGTTGAGGAAGAGCGTCGTCGACGACTTTGACGATGAAATGAATCGTCGTCATCACCGTCATCATCCGCATCCTCTCCTAATTCTTCATTTTCCTGATCGGAATCTCCAAGCTCGGATTTACGTTCCTCTTTGATACGTTCCTCTGTATCAGAGAAACTATTCTGATCTGAAGAATTGTCTTCATCCTCAGACATATTCGGAGAATTGCTGTCCATAATTTCATGTTTAACTTTGACTAAAGCATCACTATTGTTAGAGCTCCCTTTGGCAGACAAGTCAATGGGTTTCTCTTGCACTGGTAAATTACGAAACTTTGTCACTGGAGGAATACTGGGAGATTCTTCAGAGCCATGATGAGATATTGGCGGGGTTAAGGTGAGACTCGAAGCTGCTGGAACAAAGGATGAAGGGAACCGTCGATTCTGAGATGCTATTGGACTGGTTAGATTTTCTGCAGAAGCAGATGCACAGGCTGCTGCTGAGAGAAGTTTGTTAGAACTGAGAAGATTTCCATTTGGAATAATTGGTGAAGGATTTCCAGCCCCGACGCCATTTTGTAGCATGACGCCTGGCCCTATACCTGGAAATCCAGCAGAGGCCGCTGCAGCAGCTGCATTTGGAAAGTTAGGGAACATAAATCGGTAAGGATTGAATTGATGAAGACTTGGTGGTGTAGTTAACATTGCCGGCCAAAGGCGAAGAGGGTCATAGCCCAATTTTAATAAATCCCTGGTCAGGAGGTCAAAGGACAGAACATCATTTGGTTTAACGTCCAAGGGAGATCCAGGTGGGAGTGTAAAGAGTGGGGTGTGTCGACTTTTTGTGTCCTCAGCTGAGGCTTCAGAATTTGGCGACTCTAGAGATCCAGGACTCCTTGTATTCCTTGACATATCTTCTGCTCCATCATCCGGATAAAATGGTTTACCCCCAAGCCCATTAGACAGAGGAAAGGATGGGCTATTTGCACCGGCAGCACTCCGAAAATAATCACACAAGTCAGGGTTCATCATTTTACGATTCAATGTGGACAAAAACTGTTCTTTAGAGTCTGGGCTCAGAGCAGCCAAATTAGCAAATGGGAGTTGACCACTATTGTTGTTGTGGGAGACACGATGATGAGGCGGGTTTGATGAGGATGATGTTCTGTCTCTTGAGTGATGACGATGATGCCGATCTCGATCTGGCTCACTTCCTGAATGCCCATGCCCATGCCCGTGACCATGACCATGTCCACTTCTCCCTCCAATAGATGTTATTGTCGATGGTAAGTTTTTGCTGGTAATATGATGATTATTATTGCTTGGACTCGTATTGTTATTGTTTGTGACTGTAGAGTTATTGTTATTCGCTTCGGGTGAAGAACTCAGACCATTTTGACTTTGGGCTGAGAGGAGACAATGGATTTTGAACCAATTGGAACGTCGTCCATATCTTGAACCGGACTTGGACATTCCCACGGAGAGACATTTTCGGAGTCGACACGATTTACAAGAAGTCCTGTTCTTTTTTGTTATCTCACATCGTCCTCCATTTTTACATTCAGAGACCCCGCTGACGTTATTGTAGGTTCGCCCAAAAAACGACTGTAAAAAGGATTTAATCAATTCTATTACCTTCAACAATTATTCCTACGTGCTAAAAATTGGTAGCATTTCAAAACTATTGATTTTTCAAAAGAGCCAAGATGCCTAATTTCAGTCGATGCGTGTTTAAATTATCACATCACCTCCTGACGTGCATGGTATGCAAATACATTTATTCCTTCAGAAAATAAAATGAAATACGAAATCTGTGGTCGTCATAAGTGGGAAATTGTGGACATAAGAAATATTTAAGTACTTATGTGTGGATTCTAAGCAAGGACATCCAAGGACTACTAAAATCTACGTAAGGAGTCAGTCGGTTGCATAAAGACTCATGAGAAAAAATAATTCACCACTTGATATATTTAGTGTTTGAATGAATGACTTGACTTGACTGACTTAACTAAACTAAATCTTGTGTGTGTGTGCCATGTCCTTAATTTTGCAACCATTTCACGCATATGTGTAATGCAATGTAAGGAAGGTTGATTGAATTGAATAAAGTCGGCCCTGGTTCTTTTTGACACTTAAAAAATTTTGCAGGACGGAACAGGTGCGATGATATAAGGACAAGATTCTTACTCAAACAGAGCGGACGCAAACGAGAGTGAAATTCACAAAAGAGTGTAATAAATAATCACTAGACTATTTACATTCTGAACTCCTTCCTCCACTTTTCATTCCTAAAGTTTTAATTTCCAAGGAAAACAGTTTATGTGCTTGTGCAATGGAGTACAACAATCAGAATTACAATGGAATTAGCATGCAGGTGTTGGAAGAATATGTACGGTGGTGGACAAGGAAGCATTTCGGGGTGTCACATGGCGAGGATCCATATTCAGGTTTCTACCATAATTTTCTCCGACTGTTACACTAAAAATCCTTCCCTTGTCGCAAGTTTTTTTTTCAATTCAACCCTGTGGTCCATTTCTCTGGTACATTTTGAATTGGGCGTTAAAATGACTCAATTTGATTTGGATACGACGCCCAAATAAGACCAATAATGGAAGAGAACCCTGTCTGTCTGTCACAGCCAAAAACTATTCGTACCGTTCAGTGCAAAGTCGTCTAGTCATGCTAATTGTAAGCCAAAAACATTAACTCTATTTTTCCACCGTTTCCGCCCTAATCCATTTAGTTTTTTAATTTTAATTATTCTACGGCAAACCATGGAACACCTGCTCTGTGAAACAAACTGTCGTAAATCTACTTGTATTCGAATTTATTCATGTCGTCCCAAATATGCGAACAGGTTTATTATGTTTATATTCTGAGAATAAAAGCGACAACG
The DNA here is from genome assembly GCA_034700305.1 of Protaphorura armata. Taxonomy (NCBI): domain Eukaryota; kingdom Metazoa; phylum Arthropoda; class Collembola; order Poduromorpha; family Onychiuridae; genus Protaphorura; species Protaphorura armata. The sequence continues at coordinate 8,931 of JAQIXO010000369.1, forward strand.
CTTTTTCCCTTGTGTTGTGTATGTAATGTAATGTAAGTGACGTCTCTGAACTGCATGCAACATTATGCCCATATATGTCAAAAAAACCCTAATGTGTAATTTGCTAATTAGGGGAAAAACAATCATAATCATCATAATTTTTTTCTTACCTTGCAACCTTCACACGTGAATGCCCCAAAATGGAAGCCGGCTGCTGGCTCACCACAAACCTTACACAGCTGGTTCATCTAAAAATAAAATCAAGACACAAAATTTCGGCACATTAGAAACCAGGCCATTATGCCATGAGAGAGTCGAAGACGAAGATGAACTTACTACACTAATCCATAATTAAGTCAAGAAAAAGAAGAAAATTTGTATTTAATTAAACTGAACACCACAGATACACACACAGACACAGAGTGAGTAAGCACATTATTAAACCAACACATGGTTTAAGCAGTTTTAAGTTACAAACACACTCCTGAAGAATTGATCCTTTCACTTGGGTGCTAAGAAACGCACTGAGAAGATCTCAATGACATTGTCATTTCCCCATTTTACCTTACAAAGCTTTAACTTTACCTTTAACTTTAACTTACGATGTACGATGTTGCTGTACTATTAAACAATATTACCATTACATGTGTAAAATTACAAATTCATTCATACCAGCCAAATATACACCAACCCTCTTCAAGTCGCATGTACGTACGTACCATACGCTAGTAACGCCTTCATTCTTTAAAAGATTTACAATTCTTATTAACTGACTCTATTTTTTTTGATACATCAAGGTAAAACAATGCATTAAAAGTAAGTACGGACAGGTGATGATGTAAAAAAATCATTCAAGCTAACCAAACCATAGAACTGGCTAAGGTGTGCTTGTGTGTGATTTACCCCTTTAAATCCAAGCAATGCAATGGCAATAATGTGGTACGACGGTACGGCCCAATTACAATGAATTTTTGCCTCGAAGCATCAAACCAAATAAATACTGTACATATACTGTAAAAATGGTCCTGGAGTATGACCAAGCATAGGCGGGGATGAAGAAAATAAGAAATGAATAAAAACCATGTCATTAGATTCAATTAAACATACACAGTCTAGATATACAGTCCAAGTATGAAATTAAGTTTTGAATAATGTGTAATATACAAGGTGAGGCAGGCAGACACACCACACATCATACATACATAATCAGCTCTACTTTTGACACCTTGTGATTATGATTACTTATGTCTAACATAATGTGGGCCATTATCATCAAATTAGAGTAAGTAGAGCTCATGGTCCCCGTTGAGTCGACAAAACAATTTTTCTGACTGATTTGAACTTTCCGTTTCCACAACGTAATTGCAGTGTGAAACAGCACGGGACTGCTGCATTGCAGAGCATTGCATTCCAGCATGGTCATAAAAGGAACCACTAAATGGCGAGGAAAATTGGGCCGCATTAAATACATACCCTGTGGCTTTTGGCCGCGGTTATTTTAATAAGGCCCCATACTAACTGTACTCATACATACGATTTGTATTACGTTATGTTATGCGTACACCGTACAACTAGGGTTTAAGATCCTATCAAATTATGCAATGAACAGTGCAGAAATCTTAATGCAATTTTTTGGGAGAGAATTAGCGACTCAAGTCAATGATTTTTGGTGAGCTTCAATGAAAGTAAATGGCAAAGGCAAGCAAAATGGGATGCAATGCATGGTGGCTTAGAAAAAGAATTATGTCATAATAAGAAATTATTGGAGCGAAACACTTTTGCATTCATTTGAGTCATACATCCATCTGAACAATTTTTTTTGTTTCTTTTGTAGCTCAAGTACACGAAGAGAATGATGTAAAAGGCATATCCTGCCTCAAATCTTTGTGCTTTGCTTAAGTAAATGTAACAAAAGCAGATTCCGGAACGAATGAAGATGAAGACATACGGCATACGCACGCACAGTACACGTTGCGTTTACCCCTTTAGCTTAATAAGGATTATACAGCTAATTATCTTTTTTGTTCTTGTAAAAAAATTCCACTTTTTTTGTCGTCGTACTTTAAAACGAGAGACAATTTAAGATTTATCACCTAAGTTTTTACTTGTAATCAATTTTTGACTAATTACTTGATTTTGATTAGTTAAATGCGATTAAATGGTTGAAATAAGTAACGATACTAATGCTAGCGCGATTTACAGGTAGCACTATAGTCTGCATGAAAAATCGATACAGTTGATAGTCATTTTTCGGTTTTATGAGCATGGGACCCTGACATAAATGATTGTTCGAGCGTGGCGACTTTGCAAGACTCCTTCTTGTTTCAACATTTCCTAATATTATCATGATTATAATACTTGGATTTATTACTCGTGTCGTTCGAATGACTGAAGTCAAGTGGAAGTACGCAGAATACAGACTGTAGAGGGTCTCTCTAATTTTCCCCTTCTAAATCTCAGAGATTTAAACAATATTTAACAAGTGCTTTGGTGACACTGCTCAAAATTTGATAAATGTTAGAACTATACCAACGGCCCTTGGCAAAATCTATTTTTGATTAATTTGAAATCCCTCCCAAAATTTGGAGACAAATTCCACAATTACTTAATACATTGCTGAGGTTTAAGACCCTGAGCAATTTATATTGTATAGAAGTCCTTATAGCCCAAAAGTTCTGGGTGTTTTTTTCACACTTGGATTGGCCTGACTGAGTGACTGACTGACATGATTCACAAATCTCAAGGTAGTGGATGTGCAGTACATATATAAAAAGTACAAACGAAGAGCATATTGCTCTGTAATGGACAATAACGATCATTCCTGTCCTAGCATAATACTTGATAGAAAAAACGTGCAAGAGTAATATTTAATCCTAATAATAAAGCATCCAATCTCACTCCAAATAATTTCATTCTCCTTCTCGTTTAAACTGTCTCACTTTGTACCATGCCATCTCATCCTATTGTTAACCTCAGATTTTTTTAACTTGCGTTTTTTTTTATTCCACTTACTTCTCTTGATTTGTCTCTGTCTGTCTGTCTACCTACCTTGAGGATTTTTTTTATATCTATCTATCTGTTCCATTTCGTCATGCATTGTTTTGCCCAGATAAATTAGGAGTACGGTAAGGAGAGGGAAGGCAGGCAGGCACGCATGCATGCACATACAACCAAACAAACGTTTATTTACTCAACCTCCAAATAAATCTTATTTCTCCAAGAACATTCATGAACAGTCAGTCAAGACTGACAGGATGGTCTAATTTCAATTCCTACAGCACGAAACAATTTAATCTTGACTTTTTTCACCTTAAACTCCGTTCTTCATACATTAAGTCTTGTGGCGTATGACCTTGCTTCAATAAAAGTGTGCCTGAATTGAGGTGCAATCTTTGTTGTTCAGAGCACAGGGTGGTTCAGAACTATTACCGCCATCCATATTCCATGACCCCATCGGGGTCGCCAGAAAAATGGTGACTCGAGAATTTTTAATAATTCAATATCAATTTTTTCTCATAAACAGAGCGTACGTCAAATGCGCTATCCTGTACACTAGGGTTTCTAAGCCAGGCATGCGAAATTATTTAAGCACTTATTTTTATCAAAGAAAATATGCAGATTAGCTTCATAACTTCACCGTCCACCTTAAAAATTGAAATAAATGACACCCACATGTCAATTTAATTATACACGAATAATGCAAGGCTAGACTGCTCTTTGGATTTCCTTCGAAAGAAAAATCTGTATCTGTAACAATGACTAATAAGATAAACACCGCTTACATGGTTTGATGGTTTATTACGAAGTGTCGAGTCAGTTAATTTGCACACGGAAGATAGCGATGTGATGGGTAGAGATTAGTACAGTAAAAAAAATAATGCTTGAAAAAAGTTGGTAGTGGGATGGCTACATATACACAGTACATGATAGTGACTCAGGTTCTCTGTAGGTGTGAATTGCTAATCGCTGCTCGAGATCTAGAATGCACCTTACGAAAAGCTCTATATAATCTTCATCTTCTCAACGCCTTTTTATAAGTCTGGCTGTTCCGAGTGCAGGTGCTTATTATTTAGCCTAACCCATTATTGTATGTTACAGGTGACCTTTAAATTCAAATTTTGCAGTGTTTAATCCCAAACAGAAGTCGTGGCCTGGTCGTTTATTGTAAATTTTATTGTGTTTGCTTGACATGGCTTCAGATAATTCGATGAAATCTGGTTGACCTTCTTTAAAATATCTCTGTTTGACAAATACCGGCAGGATTACTCTAAATATTTTTAATGTTGCCTTAACCGTACATTTTTTAAAGTACCTCACTATTTTTTTTATAAGATTCAAATTCAGATTTCAGTCAAGTCGAAAGCTAAACGGATTACAGTATTTCCTCGTAATTTAAAAATGGGTTGGTCATCTTCGTTGAGAAGCTGAAGCTAATCTCACACCAACTTGATTTTTTATCATAGAGGTAACAAAAACAGACAGAAGCAGGGCAGCAGTCAGCAGGAGGGCAAATCAGAGAGTAGCCGCAGCCGAAACAGCAAATCTTCCTGACACTTTACTAAGAAAATATTTCCCTGACTCACACAATATTGAGGTAATTATTATTCATATTCATCATAAAATCCCACCCTCTGGATTCCAGGCCAAATTCTTGCCCGAGCACGTCATACCTTCATTCAATCATGAAGTCAAACATCTCATCCGGAATTCTAGTTCATTAAGCTCTCAAATTCCTCAGTTGATGAAAATGCCTCGAAGCAGATCAGTGGAATTACAATGCCTGTCAAAAATGTGTACCCAAAAATACTGGAGAAGTAATTCTATCTATTAACCCAACTCTATTCCTTGTGTACCGAAACATTTCCGCCTTAGAAATGTAATAGTGAAATCTCCTGACTATTGTTTGTGCTGGCGGACAGCTCTGTCCAAACATTGTCAGACTACGTTAAGGAAATCGGAGAAATTGTGAGACTCGCGTCACTATTAAATATGCAAGGGAAAAATGCCAGGAATGAACAACACACGCCTTTCTATTGTTTTATCATCTTATGTATTTGTTTCGATGCCCAATCTTTCAACTTATAATGTGAATCTTTTGTAATGAATGAGTTTTGTGTAGAAAAGTATGGGGTCAGCGAACCTGCCAATTTTCACACAAGAAGAAATTTGCCCTAGTCAATTGGCTGGCATTTCAAACTTTGAGCGAATATTTTGTGACAAGTCAATTTTAATTGAATTCTTATTACAGTTTACGGCCACCTGAACAAGAACATTCGTTATTGTTTGAATTATTCGAGAAGGAAATGAGTAACATGGAAAAACTGAAGATCGGAGATCCAACATGCAACAATATTTTCCGTGGTGTTGGGCTTGCATGTGAGAGCAGTCAAAAACTTGCAGAATATAATAGTGGGAAATAAACATGGGCTTTCAAAGAAGAATTCACCACCACCAAGACCAACTCAGCTCAAAACCTCTCCCTCTAATGATGAAATTAAACGTCTCAAAGGTGGGCAATTACTTTCCATGATTTGATGTTGAGTCCGCAGGCAATTCATTCTCAATAACATGCGTACAGATTATGTATGCATAAAGAATGAGAACAATTTTTTAAAGAAAAGTGTAAAAATTAAGCATGCCATCCTCGCATGCTCAAACTCATGTTGAAACGTTGAAAGAACTAGCAGATGTCAAAACCAAAGCCAGTCAGAGTCAGATAAACAACTTTGATCCGAAAAACAGTCGATGTGCACATGTTACGCTTAATTACGCACAGACTGAAAAAATTGTATATTATTATCTGAGCTTCCTGCCTAAATATATTAGAAAAATGCGTAAATGTGTAATGTGTGATTAAACATTGCGGAGCCAATGGAGTTAATATGAATTTCATCAGGATATCTGAACTGAGCATCTTAACAAGAAAAAAAATCAGATACAAATTAAAGACGCATGAAAAAAATTCAAAATTCATGCAAAATATTAAAGTTGAGGCTCTCATTTCAAATCAATGCATATCAAAACTGAACTAGTCCTTTATCGATTAAAAGCACTCCGTTAAAACTCAAGTACTGGGTTGAACAAAGTGCTTATGGAAATAACAAACCCACACAACACTTAAACAAGCATGCATTTCCCCTTATCTTCCACTTTTGATTGGGATCTCCTTCATCCACACATTTAAAGCTCATAAATTAGTCCAGCTCGCTCTTCTTTTTCCCTTATGAACTTATCTTTATTGCAAAGAAGATAAGTTTAAAGGTAGGTGTATTTAATATTCTAATTGTAAATGAACTTTCCCTACCACACGTACAGCACAGCACAGGGATTTGAACTCTTACCCCGATAATAACCAACACAAGGCAAGGACTGGTATAATTCATACATGCGTTAGAGAAGTAAATTAGTTCATTGAATAGAAGGCGTGTTTTAGGCCATAATTACGTCAGGGATCGATTTATACTTACAGGGATAGGGACATTAATGTGCAATGAGCTAAAACTTAAACCAAAGCCAAGTCATTGAATCGTGGTCTGGTTCGTCCCATGCATAGTTTGTGAAAGGATTTGCAGTAAAAACAAAATAGACTTTTAATAATCACTTTTTTAGCCAAGTGTGATGCATTGCATTGTGTGCATGTAGAGATATATAATAATGTACAAGTCAAAAAAAAAAGAAGATGCTCTCTGTCTGTAATAGTTTGCATATGAATAGGAAAGAAGACCACCGGAGTAGGATTTAGAATGAAAGATAGGACTTCAGAACGCGGGACTTGTACTGGACGTGGAACAAGTGCTTGAGTCAGTACTACTTGGTCAGGCCACCATTGAAGAACAGCATAGATTGCATAACTTAACTGTTGGACTTATGTATACTTATGCATGCGTATACCTACGTTTAACATTATAAAGTAAGTTTTATTGTGCAAATTCCAAATGCAAAAGGTGAGACAGGGACATGGTGTCTTTTATCAAGAAAAAACCAACAGATCCATGTTACATGCCACATGCGTAATGTGAATGCGTATCCGCTATCGTTCACTTCATTAGCATTACTATCCGCCATAATCTACTTTTTCTTAAAATTCGAGTCATCTCTCTCCATTCGTACTTTTTCCTGGGTCACTGCACCGTGAAAATTATTTTTCTTTCTTTTCTTCGTGTCCTTCATGTCATAACATCGCTTCATCAGCCATCAACCAAATGAAAACAACGTTGAAGGGTTTTGTACTTGATTTGCAAGTATTGCAGGTGTAGTCGAAGAAAGCCGAAGAAGATAGCCGAAAAAATCTACATTGTATGCACACTTGAGAAATTCCAAAGTCCCAATACAAAATACGCTGTCAAAATAGAAATAAGTGTACAGTTTTGGGTCATTTCCCACGGTAATGCATTGTTGAGATATAACGTCGGAATTTGCAAAGGGCCACCGGCCGTGAAAATTACAGACTGACAAGGTAAGTCCATTCTTTGTAAAACTCATCATCGGATCTAGTATTTTACAGGTCACATTTTGCCAGGACAAGGATACCTGATACCAGTCAAGTCAACCAAGTTCAGGACTCAAACAAAATTTTTACACACGAAGGAGTTCCCTTGTAAAGCAAATTCAAGCCTGACGCTTAAATCCAGCCATCATTTTTGCCTTTGATTGGAATGCGAAAGATGAGGGCAGTGATCGACGGCAAGATCATAAAATAAACATATACTGAACTCGTACTCATCATGGTTTCCCTACAATGAGATCTAATTGTTCAAATCTTCAATCCTATTGTCATCAAGACTTTCTTGTCTTTTGCTGTGAAAATACAATTTCACTTCACACGAACATCGGGTTTATTATCATGTTCCGCGCACAATTAAATGGAGCGTAAGTGCAAACTGAAGTAAATGGAATATACGACTTTACATTTTTATTGTCTGTGTCTCTTTGTCATAAAATGGTTGACCCCAAAAGGTAAAAAAAAGTCGCAATGATACAAAACCGGAAATCGTAGCACTAGTTCAGTTCAGTAGGAATTACAAGAATAAAAGCATATATGCACGTGCTCTGTAAAAGATGCTCCATTTTATGAACCAACTCCAAAGTTGTTCCTTCAAGAAACTTGAAGTAAGATAATTAACTAGTTGGGTACAAAATTATAGGAAAATTTTACGAATTCTCCAAAATCTCAGACTAGATGTGTTGGTTTTGGAACAAATTCCAAAGTTTCTCGAATAAAAAAACTCACTGTTCTGGACAGGTTGAGTTCTTGGATTTTCTGGACTATGTACTCGTATACTGCCGTGGTCTAACATGACAGTTCTTTCCACTCTAGAATCTAGATGCTCAACGTGTGACATGTGTAACCTGACTTGTTTCATCAAGTGCTCCGAGGGCCCCGTGTCACGAGGAAATTATGCCCTTGCTCTTAAAGATCAGGTCTCAGGTATCCATGGCATCCGCCCGCCTTACACCTGCTTTGCATATACATGAGCAATTATAAAAGATTTTCACCAACTACTGAAAATCTTCCAAAACTAATGCAAAGCAAATGCAGGCATTCTGTCCCTACTCCCTATACAAGTGACTAGACAAGAAGATCATGTAGAGTACGCAAGTGTACATACCCAGACACGTTATATATTGTTTGTGTGCATTTGCACATAATTTTCACTTGAATTTTGTACTTGTACAAGAGTTCTTCCTCAATATTATATTTATGCAAATGATTCACAAGGTAATTTAATAGTTAACTAGAATCTATGTAAATCCAACTGGTTTTTCACTCAAATCACTCACTCACACAAAACAAAATGAAGAATTGAGACTAAACTGTAAGAAGACGTTTTTTACATATGTATGTTCAGAACCCATTCGTATTTCGTACAATATAATATGATACATATGTATAACATTGTAAAGTACGTAAAACTTGGATGCCCCCGACGACGAATAAGATGACCACGACTGTCATTTGGAAGGATTTTTTATCATGATGAAGATGATCCAGTCTGGTTTGGTCGCACTCCACTCTCATACTCTCATGTATCATTGAAATTTGGAAATTTCACTCAAGATTCAGATTTATTGAGTCTGATGAAGATTCTAGCTCATCTAGTATTTTGTTGTTTGTCTTCATCGTCAAACTCAAAGAAAAGAGAGAATGAACACCTTAGTACTCTTATGCGATGCCCAAACTTTGTACGTACGTAACTTACATTTTTAATTTACTTAACTTTATTCAGTCATCCACACGCAGCTAGTCAAAAAAGAAGACACAAGCAGACAAGCATTGATTCATTCATTTCATTCTAACCCATTCGAGTTGTCTTGATTCTTTAAGTTGTTCGTTCGACATTATCCTCGTCAATTTTATGGAAATGAGTTTGAGAATGGGAGTGGGACAAAGACTCTAACATGACACCAAATTATGTGCCAGACTCATAAAGTTCCTCCAAGACTCCAATTTGGTTAGATTGGATTGACTGCGGAAAGGAGTGCAGTGTCTCCATAGTCAAAACCTTAAGAGATGCACAAAAATGCAGCTGTTTTTGGGTTGGGACGAGAACTACAATTCATCTGCGTTGCATTGCAAGTCCAACTCGTTAAGGCAAAATGACAAGATAAAACGATTAAAAACATCAGAATTATTTATTTGGACTACGACTAGCTGTTTAACTCAGGTCAGGTCGTTCTTCACGAACTTTACTGTAGAGTTGTCCTTTGACATGGAAATAATTTTGAAGTTTTGATTATGACAACCGTCCCTGCTCGTTTCATTTCTTTTAGTAACTTTTTATGGATTTCTTTTGGCACAAGAAAATTTTCTGTAACAAATTATTTACCTATCAGGAAACGGTAACGTAAACTCTCTAATTCGCTCTCTGACCATAATTAGAATTGTATATAAAATTTCATCAGAATTGACAAAATTTCAGGAATGAATTTTTTTCCGGAAATTGAGCTTAAACATTGAAACCCGTGTTGAAACTTTCTGAAGTTTTATACGAATGCAACGCTCGCATCCACCAATTTGAAAGAAGAAACACTCACACATACGTGTCAGAATCAAAGGCACAATTGAAAAAGACAAGAAAGTAAGGAGAAATTAATTGCTACAACAAATAATTAGTAAAATGTAGGTGGACGTACATGTATGTTGTTCATAATTTGTTCCATGTTGTTATTCAAGTCCCATTTGGAATTTCTGTGACGTGGCGATGACTACTGGCACGAGTCACACCTTCTTGTCTGAACTCAAGACAGAAGAAGTATGGAAATGTAATGGAAGACCTAATGAGACGGATTTAAGGTGTGAACTGCTTCTTGTCCACAAGATTACAATGAAGGTACATCAGATGTCTTCCACAGGTCCAACTTTTATTTTCTTCCCTTTAATAAAGACAAGACAAAATTGTGAGAATTAACAATCATTTCAAATACCAGTAAATGCAAATATGCATTCTAAACCTCTTAATACAAATAATTAATGCGGGTCCTGCAAATATATCACATAGCATGCTTTAATCGTACATTCTCGAGTCTAGCAATTGAAGCGGAAACTGCAAAAACGTAAAATGCCCGGCACATGTAGTACACATGATATTTGTTAAATATGGTCGACCGGAGTGCCTTGTCACTTCTCTTTATTATTCACCCTGCTCACACTCTCTTATTCATGCTATCAATTTCAACGTCATTTACTCGCTCACTTGACTCCAACCTACGTCTTTGAACTCCAATTCATAATCAACGTCTACCCAATTCACAGTTGATTTGACGGAAACCTCCCTTAGTCTCAACTAAAATGTTGATTTCTTTACTGCCCCCTGCTTCGAGGCTTTAAGTGTGAGCCGAAATTATGTTGTGGTCATTCAAATGTGCGACGAAGCAACTGGACTAAAATTAACAGCACAAACTATGCCAGATTTGTCGATTACTTAAAATTTTGGTTTAGTAAAAAAATTTGAAATTCAGGAGTATTGTGCATAAACCTTCACGATTAAAAAAATCATTCAGTCGTATTTTCCTTGTACATTAAACGGCCAATTAAATTGAGCTCCTTTAATTGTGAATTAAAATAAATGAGGAGATCAATTTATTACCCACAAAAGCTGAGGCATCAAAAAAAGTAGTGCAATTGGTTAAGCGAAAAATTTGCGAATCAGGAATTCCTACAAGGTACATGTACGCAGTCACTTTAATTTGGTATTTTTACAGATGTTCCTTGTCACAAACAAACTCACAAATCCGAACCTGTTGAACTTGTTCGTGCGACAATCAATATTGAAGTTACAAGTTAGTCTAATAAATCACTCCTATCCATTTGCTTTTTTCTTAAGTGGTCTACTGTAGCAAAAGTAAAAACAAAAAATACATTTCTTTCTCAAGTCACCGGTAATTATTGAGTTCACATCTCAGCATACATACTACTACATAGGCAATGAGCCATGGAGCCGTTTGAAAAATTCCTTGAGAGTTAATCTGTAACATAATAAAACATAATGTGATTCTTTCATCCTGCCTACCAACCTGGTCTCGTCATATGAGATAGGACTGCCTCAAATGAAAGAAACAGCAAAAGTTTTTGAAGGCTCGCCTGTCTAGCAATTATCACTAGAGACTCGTCACGTCAGAATTTGAATTTGATAAGACTTGACATCTTGACGACCGCGGCGTTCAATACGTAGTCATTACAAATCGCGACTCCTAGGTAAACAAGTGAATCTTCACATGTACTGATGTACAGGACTGGACTATGCGTGAACCCTCAACGGCGCAAAACTGGCATAAAGAAGATTCACAAAACAAAAAAAAACTTTTGGTGGTTACGTGGACAAAGTTACAAACGAGAACAATAAAAAACAGGCAGGTGAGCATGAATGCAGAGCAGAGCAGTGATCAGAGGGCATAGCACTACGTACACTTATTAACATTTTAAAATCACAAAAATTCATCCCAACACCTCCTTTGAAACGAGACTAATGTTTTCGTACAACAAAGTAAAGGTAAAATAGTTGAATTATCTAGCATAGCCATCTAGTCAACACAATAAATTAAATGAAAAAGAGATGAGCGACTTTTGTTATCAGAAGTAAGTTTTTGACTTGTTTTTATCTTCTCTCATTGATGACGATGAGTACAAATGAATAAATAAGCAATTCAAAAAATACAGTTCCGATTACATTGAACTGAATCAAATATTTTCTCTCGTAAGAGTTCGTCGTTCGTCCATGTGGGAATTCAATTCTCATTTATAAAAAAAATAATTAAGGCGGCAATGATAGCCAAAAGATACACTGAACAATAGGATGCCCATTATTTTCTGCGTTAAAATTCATTAGGTGACGATTAAGATAAAATAGATCTGTTAATATTAAGAATTTTCGTAATTGCCTGGACTTTTGCAAACTAATAATTACAACATTTGAGATTTCAACAACTTTCTCCTCTACAATTAGTGTAGTTGGAGAAAGCCATACTGTCGCTACGAATAATACACATACACCGCGAATATTTTTAAACTTATCGTTAATTAACTCTATAAAATGCTGTCTTGGGATATATTTTCAAGCATATCAAGTGTCCGCATTGGATTCGTACAATATCTGCAGACAGGAATCGGCTTCCTGAGAAAATATCTACGATGAGGAAGATCTTCACACAAACACACAATGTAACTGGACTTGCGGTTACAGTTGCATGTGTCATGTGCATACTATGTAACTCGTTCATCCTTTCATTTTTTTTTTATACATTTCAACTCATTATTTAAGTACTTTGACTAGGATGATCCAGAGCAAAGCACCCGTAAGTTAAGTTGGCTTTTTGGCAAGAAAATGCCATTACTCTCCGACCCTACCTCGACTGGCCACCAAAGCCAGAGTTTACCTGGAATGCAAGAGGTGAGTCGGTCACCGCTTTTCAAAATCCCGACCGGCCAACTACCGAGACCGACTGACTTTTAAAAATCCCGACCGAATAAATCCCGACTCA
>JAQIXO010000370.1:0-21885 GCA_034700305.1 Protaphorura armata
GGAATTTACCCCTCAAGCCAGCCGACCCCCCAGCCGACCCCCTAAGGGGGAGATTCCTCCCAGTTCCGTAGTGGGGGTAGAAACGAACTACCCCTCCCCATTACTACTACAGATCATGTTTCTCCGATTTGTCTTCCAAATGATTTTGCAGTGGACACGAATGCAATCAAGCCCGGAATACTTGGTGATGTACGTAAGACAGAATGAATATCTAACTTAGAAATTTTTCTAATGCATTTTGTGGTTTTGTAGGTTGTGGGTTTCGGAATAGATGAGAGTGGACACATTTCTAACAGTTTGAAACACGGAGTGTTGGAAATAAAATCTAATACGGAGTGTTTTATATCCTTGGACAGAATTCTTTCTGAGTCACAATTTTGTGCTGGGAGTCCAAGAGGTAAAGATGTGGCCTTGGATTTATTAGCAATCTTAATGCTACTATTTACAAACTTGATATAGATGACGTTCGAGTGACGGTTTGTAACGGTGACAGCGGTGGGGGTTTCATTCGTCCATCACTTATTGATCAGAAATATTACATTCACGTAAGTCATGAGTCAAAATCAAATGCATAGATACACATTCCTCATACTGTGTGTTATTGGCTATGATTAAATATAACGATTTATTTTATCCAGGGTCTCGTGAGCACAGGTGACCCAAACCCGAGGAAACTGATTTGCGAATCTCACGCAGTGTTCACCCGAGTCTACACCTTCATTTTCTGGATCCTTGATATTTTGAAAGAGACTAACGACAACGTTCTTCACCTGGGATCAGGGAATGCTTTTCTGCATAGACAATCAGCACCGGAAGATGAACGTGGACCATTCCTCTCAATTAACCAAGAATGGAAAAATAAGGTCACAGCCATTGAATTGTCATATATGGATATAGATCCAGACATTCTTCTCAAGTCTCTTGACTACTCAAAAACACTCCGATCGATTAATTTTACGAACGTTAAATTTACAAGGGAATTCCCACAACAGCGCCTCTTTCTCCCTCTCTTGAAAACATTTTCATTAGACATATTGAGGCCAGATTTTGAATTGACGACATTGACGGAAGATCGCAGAATTCCTATCACGCTAACAAAAGAATTTTTAAGATCACTCGTATTCTTTGAGAAAGATGTCGATGACGGGAATCTGGATATTGCTAGGATTGAATCCTTAAAAACCAATATGGACATTACCCTACATATTTTTAAGTTATTGAAGATTCATCATGAGCAAGGGACAATAGTTTTATCCCATATTCCATTTACGAATGAAATATTAGTCAATATATCTCCCGATTTTCGGCTGAAGAATTTGGCCCTCAGTAGGACACATGTGAGTCCTTCATTGTTGACACGAATTCTGCTCAGAAATGTTGAGACTTTAGTGTTGGATGAAGTCACTGGGATTCAGAGTAACGAGTTATCTCATAACCTTAAGACTTTGACTGGATTGAATGAATTTGTGTTCATTTTACCAAAATCAGAATCAAGATTTGAAATTCATCTGAATAGTTTGCCGACTTCGCTATCGCATTTGGCCTTGACACGAGCAGTTCTTTTAATTGGCGAGCCTAGAGCGGTTACAGTTCAAAATGGTTCTCCCATTGTATTTCAGGAACGAATTTCAGATATAAACGTAATTAATATTCCAAATTTAAAAAATCAATTGATAGAATTGGACACATTTTACTGTGACTCCTGCTTCCAAAATGCTGAAATTTTTAACTCACTTTATGTACTCAGTGAGAGTTTTCCGAAATTAAGACGATTAGTCTTAAAAACTGATACAAATTTAAATATTTCCTTGGCTGTATTTAAGAATTTTAAAAATTTGGAATTTGCTCTTGTGAATTTGTCTGGTTCCATAACGTTATTTAATAAAATGAATGGTAATTGGAATATTAAAATTTTGAAGAATCCTAATGTGTTTTCACATTTAAAGTTCATTTTTAATCGTAAGGATAATTTTTGGAGTTCAGAGGCAGATTACGTAGTAGGGAAAAGAATAACTTCTTTTGAAAATGTTGCATTTAAATCTCGAAATTACCTATTTAATGGTGGAGATAAAACAAGACGTAATTTCACAGCCATTCCGAAAAAGATTCAGGAGAGACTTCACACGATCCAAATAACGAATACTAAATTATCACAGAATATATTAGAGGAAACCTTAAAATATGCAAAAGAAGTTCGACACTTGAGATTGACGAATGTATCACTCTATGACAATATTCCAGGGGAATTAGTAGAGTTGCCAAATTTAGTTGAATATGTACTTGAGCATGACGTGGCAACAACTGTAAGACATTTCCATTACAAAATTGTAGCTTCCGTGCTAAGTAATTTATTTCCTAACGCGATTCCATTTAGTCAAGAGAAAGACATTGATGCGAAAAAGAATTTTTTGTCCAGTAAAGTGAATAAGTATCACATGACATTTGGGAATTGTATCATGGTGTCCTGGAATAAAATGGATGGGAATCTGGTCTCAACGTTAATCTATACCAATCAGTGGCTCAAAAATGTTGATGACTCTATACATGTTAGGAAGTTCGGATTCCAATATTGGGAATTAGACCCTGCGTCAGTGCCCTCTACAATTTCTCATTTGAACCTCAATTTTGCTATTGTGAAAGACATGGGGAT
Organism: Protaphorura armata; assembly: GCA_034700305.1. Lineage (NCBI taxonomy): Eukaryota > Metazoa > Arthropoda > Collembola > Poduromorpha > Onychiuridae > Protaphorura > Protaphorura armata. The sequence goes on from JAQIXO010000370.1 coordinate 2,651, forward strand.
AATATTCAAAAAGTTGAGTGGGCTTAGCAATCTAAAACTAATAAACGTAAGAGTTAACGACAAAGGGAATTTCAAGGAGTGGGATTGGATACAGATCAACATGGAAGATCTGTCCAAACACTCACAGACATTGGAATATTTAGCCATAGAAAAAGCACATCTTCGTAATTACAGTCCTGGAATGAAGTTTGAAAAAGTTGAATTTGTTTACTTGGAATCTTGTACGTTTGAAAAGAGTTTTGTAAGAAATTTTATAGCCACTTTTCCAAGATTGAAGAGAATGGTAATTCAGGGAGGGAATGATCCGAGATTACAGATTTATTTGGATGTAATCATATTGGGAGCAATTAGGAGTGAAACAGTGGAGTGGATTCTAATGTCTAAACATGTGTCAGGATCATCATCTTCAAACCGTGCAAGGATAGAAATTGACGTAATTTTAGATAAAATTGGAATGAATGGAAAAGATTCGAAATATCTTGTTTTGGAAAGAGCTTCCAACACTCAAGCCTGGAATCATAATAGTAATAGTAGTCTAGATGAGTCAATGCTCGATTCCGAATTACTAGAGATGAAAGGAGTGAGAGAATTTGGAATTGATCCACGCTGTCATGTCTCCACTTATCTTTTAGATATGAATGCAGAGGATTCCACAGATAATTTCTATAGTGAATTCTTCGATACGTTTGATGCAGTGCCGTAACTATAGATTTAATCAAGGAAAGCAAGATCATAAAATGGGCCCTTTCTATGCCGACGGCATGAGATTTTTTTTGCTTAGCCGTAATACAATTCGCACGACATTTTTCACGCATTTGTTCTAGACGCGGAAGAGTGGTACTCTACCCCAGTGCCTGTGTGATCCTGGCCAAAAATTCCTTAACCTGAACCCATAAGTTAGCTTCAAGAGGTTGGCGCGCGTAGCGCACAATTTTGCTTACTATTTATTATAAGACTATACAAAAATCGAAGTTATAGCATTGAACAACATCGAAAAAATTGATTCCAGCCCTGATATGAACATTAAGTAGTCTGAATTAAGTTGCGCGCGAAACACGCAATTTTATTTTACAGACTATTAAGGAACTGTCAGAATATATCTAACAAACAAGAAATCCTGGATTTTAAACATTGGACATATAAGAAAACATGCGACACAAGCTGTTATGTGTTCTTTCAGTAGTTAGCGCGCGCAGCGCTCAAATTTTTACAGAATTTGTAATGATAATATTAGAAATTACGAAAGATTACAGGGAATACTGGAATTAAACAGTGGTCAACATTAAGATTCAGGCCTTTTTTTTTATTAATTTTCTCTCATTTCTCAGCCCCCTTTCTGACCCGAGTCTGCTTTTGGACGCCGCCACGTAAACCGCCAACACGCCGTATCGACCATAGTGACTTTTGTTAGCAAAATATTAAAATATTACGCAATTCGACAGAATATTTTGCATTTCTGTTCGACCATGACCACTTGGCAAAAATTAGTAGACAATCCGCCCTCATTTTCCACATTTTCGTTCTAAGCTATTCGGCCCGAAGGGCCCCGATTTTTTTTAAAATTCAACGAAATACCATTTGACCTTACTTTTTGTATTTTCATCCATGGATTGTATACCTCGTGGGCTTTGGCCCAAAATACATTTCTAACCTCTTTTTTCTTCGAGTTTTCGGAGCCCCCTTAATCTTTCTAGGGAAAGCGGTATTTTCCCTGCTTTCCCCTAGTTACGCCCTGGTTTGTACATTAAATTAAGAAGATCACAATAATACAAATGCCCAAAATAATGTAAACTAGTTAACCCAATTACTCCGTAATTATTTAATCGAGTATATCTACACATGTTATATTAGCAAGGATAAACTTTGTTATTGACTAAATTAAATCAAACTTTATTATAAATTGTTTAATTTTCCATTACCCTATTGACGTAATTAAATTCGGAGTCATGCCGTGTCTAAAATAGAATATAAAATGCTTTGGGGAACGCAGATGATTATACATAAGGAAAGATACATAGGTAATACTAAATATAATAACTTTCTATGTGTAATAAATCCCACACGTCCAACCAGGAATAAAATGATCTCAATAAGCAAGAAGTGTCATATGCTAAATTTCTGGTGCAAAATACTTTCAAAATAAGTGATATCTCCGGTCTAATTATATTCTAATTACGACTCAGATTGATGCAGCTCTAAACATTAAAATTATCAAAGACTCTACTTGTAATTAATTTATTTTGCCGATCGTGTGGACGCGTTATGATAGACTAATCAATCGCTGCATCTTTTTTATAAATATGGAAATATACTCAGCCCATGTAGCATGTTTGTAAAAAATTGATTTATTCCCAGATTCAATTGTACGACAGACCACGGTTTTATGGTTGAAAAAATCTACCATAATTCCTATTGATGAGGATGGCGTACATATGATTTAAGCCATGCTTTTATTGCTCAAAGCGTGGTGGATTCCTTTAAGTTGATAGAATTGGGACTGACTTTGTCTCCACCGAAGCTCAAAAGTTAGTCGAACGTCTTAATAGTGTTGTATGGGTTCGGGGTTTTATATGGGTTTGCTAATACGGTTTGGGTTTGGGTACAACCGAACCAAACCAAACCCTAAAAAATTAAATGAACCCAAACCCAAACCCGAACCATAGATTTCGTTTCCAGAACCCGAACCCCAAACCCAGTTCTCAATTACGGAAAACCCACTTCAACTGGGTTCGGAAGTGGGTTCGTTTAACAATGCTTAACCTCTATACAGAAGCTTCTCAATGGTTGCCCGCATAAGCTGTGGCTAAATTAATTAAAGTCCGGTCACTAAATGACCGTCAAACAGCAAGGTCAGCCGAAGAATTTGAGCCAATTTTCAGCTGTCTGTGATGACCTGTGTACCCTCCAGAGGTCACTAAATCTATTTTAAGTGAAACCCAATTAAGAACCCAAAACCGAACCCAAACCAAACCCCGGTTTTATGAAATTGAGAAACCCAAACCCAAACCCGAACCCTTCAAGCAAAATAAAAACCAAACCCAAACCAAACCCAATCGGCAAAAATTTTGAAAAACCAAACCCAAACCCGAACCCTTGCGAACCCATACAACACTACGTCTTAATATTGCTTCCTGTGTAGTTTATGTTTCGTGATAATGAAAAACCGACCCGCAATCTAGTATTTTTAATTAGTATTTCACTTCTGTCACTTATTGAATAACGTTAGTACAAATTGCTGCAATGCTCCATTTAGAATAAAACCTCAACCCTCAACAAACTCGAACAAATCAAGTGTTTTGTGACACAAGAAATGATTTACATTAACACAACCTTACAAAGAATTATAATATTACTATACCACTATAACTCTGTATAACACTATGAGTATCAATCACTATAACATTATCTTCTATGTAACCTACTTAAATACGTTTGCAGAACTTGAACTTACTAATTAAATGTACAACCTGTTTTGTGAAGCATTTCACAAAACCCTTAATTGCTTTCCGACATTCAATGATTCCATAAATTATGTTCAGGCAAACACATCCCAGAAACAAATAAAACACTGCGACAATATTAGAATTCAATCCTAATGGTATGGCAATTGGTTCTTCATCAAAATATTCCTCCGACTCACTTTGAACCTTCTTCAGTTCTGCAAGTTCAAATACTTCGCTCCACTTATTGTAAATCCCAGCTTCGAAAATAGACTCCATTCGTTCACCAAACAAACCTCCATCTTCATTCATAAAATATAATTTGACACCAATATCATGGTGTAGAATATTTTCCTTGCCCTGGTAAATGAGACGACGATTTTTATTCTTGAATTTTCCAAGTGAAATTATGTACCTGTTGATGTATTCTTGTGTTGCAAGTAGTGCTGTCTTGTTACATAGTAGTATAGATGGTGTTGCGGCTGCGGCATTTGACAATGTATCGAGTGGGGCAAGTTGCTCGTGTATACTCTTATAAAACTTTCTATTCTCTGGGATATTTTTACTACTCTGTTTAAGTGAAATAGCTTTCGAATCCAAAGCAAACGATATCCAGGTATAACGGAAATATATATTCATCATTTCTAATATTGCTAAATTATAAGCTAAATTTCTTTCAGTAGGAGAATCAATCTGATTTATTACTTCATGATTGATGGAATTCTGTATGGTAAAAATTTCAGACTGAGTGAACGGAGTAAAGATGGTGTAATTTGTTGTGGCTAATTCAAAGAAACTTTCCAGTTTTGATACTGGCTTGGGTGCAGTTAAATCAGTCGTGACGATCCCTCTGTAAGCATGCGTCAACACAACAAAGACTAACAAAGTCGGTCCAATACTACAAAGTAAGTACAACTGCTTGTATTCTAAAATTCTATTCAATTCAATACTTTGTTCGAACATAATAGAAAAGAGCATGAAACCTGCAGAACGTTTTGTACCACGAATATGCCAAAATACGTTTAAAACAACAGCGACAGTTATAAGAACAACACCGAAAGTGATCCACAAAGACGGTTGAAATGGTTGGACGTATCCGTAGAATGATAAACTGGCTGTTCGACCATCACATGTAATAAAACTGTACGACTTGGACTTAGTACTAATGTATTTCCCTGGCAAAAAGTAACGTAAGGCATCTATTTCTACGTAGTGTGGAACATTGACCATCTGAGAATATGTACAACCTGAATAGATTGTAGAATTCATCATTTTTTCGAAAACGATGGAACTCGGGAGAAATCCTCGGACTGGGCGTTTCTTATTCCAAACAACCTTATCCGTAAAGTATGCCTTGGATTGTGGGCTCCGAGTCAAACATCCTACTTCGTCACTTCCTTTGAGTTCAATCCTAAACCCACCACACACCGAAATCACATTATTACGGTACACCGTATCCAATTGTATCAAAGTTGAAATTGACGACATGTTGATGGAAACCATGGTTACGGGATTCACAGTTCCACTCCCTCTACAATAGGCACCCATGGACTGACTGTCACTGTCACCCATTACACCATCACTCGCACTGTAGTGAATGAACAACTGTGGGTATGGAAAGGAGTCATATTCATAGGCTATTGTTAATGGTTTGGAGTCTAACACGAATCTGTGGAATTTGTCTAAAATAAAATTGATGTAAAATTGTCTCTGATATGCGAAGGCGCCGCACACCACACTATAATGATCCCTGCCATGTAATATTGTCGAGGAATAATATATTAATAAACTTAGTTGTTCGAAGTTGAATGTTTCAAACACTTGTGGCGGAACTATGAGAAATTGAGAAACACAGTAGTATCGTCCATGTACTAGTTTTTTAACACTGTCTTGATTAAAATCTCTGTTTCGCAAAAGGTATATCTCCGAACCATTGATATCTTTTAGTGAGGTAAGGACGACAGGAGACATATTTTGTTGGATGTCAATTTGATGTGATTTGAAGAACATAATTTCAGTCAGACATGTTTCGAATATTTTTGTGTATGTGTTTACATCGAACTGGTAATACAAATTTGCAAATGAGTTGGACTGACACTTACACGCATTCCAAATGAGGAAATTTAACCATAAACTAATTATAGTTTTGGGGGACATGTTGTCAGCCACAATTATGTTAGCCAGCTATGGCTTGTGCACTTAATAGAATTTGTCACTTTCTATGTCTGGTCTCACAGGTTCAATGCCACACAGAGTATTGAACTAATTGAGTTGAAAAAGCCAATTGAAATACCACAGTTTTCCTTCTGTCAGGATATTTAAAGTTTCTATGGATTTTGGAGGACTCTAACTATTGTAGCCGTAAGCACACTAATGACGCAGAAACTTGTGAGGAAGATGGGTTGAAACCGTGTCGAGCGTACGACTTTCCTCATCCGCTCATTATTTTTTAGATGGAATATTTAACTAACTGACTCTAAGGATTTCTTTTGAATCACAAGAGACTAGAACGCTCGACATGAACATTGCATTGCATTCAAAAGTTACCTTGGCATACCGTTTTCGCTTTTGTGAACAGACACTAAATAATTCATAATACTGTTAGCGAGTAAGCGTTAGAGTTCTCCCAAGGTTAATATGCGGATAACATTTGAGGCTGACTCCTGGCATTCTCTGCGTTGGTAGTCCACCTACCGTAAATGACCGCTCAAACGCCCGGTTCGAATAAACGCCCCTCAAAATGTAAATTCTTTATTTGAACGCCCTGCCCGAATAATCGCCCTGTCGATAATTCTATATTTAAACGCCTAATCGAATTTCTATGCATATACGTAAAGCACGCGTATAGACATAGACCGCGCGCTACTTTAAGTTGTGTTTCGGAGAAAACGTAGTTCGTACTCAGAATTTGACGGAATGTGTAAATTATATCGGGATAAGCAAGATTCAGTTATTTCAATTAAATTAAATTTAAATGAGTAGTAAATGAGTCACCGGCCATTTTCCATAACATTCTGGTTAGAAGCTTTAATATATATGGAATCTCACATCGGCAGCGGCAGCTAGGAAGTTCAACATTGACTGGAAACGAATTTGGAGGGGCAAAAAATAAGAATGCACATGGTTAGTTTATGTCCGAGCTGCAATTTTATTAAAATTAAACTTAATTTTGTGTAGATAATCCTGTTTTTACCAAAGAGATTATAATAACTATAGAGTGGCAATGGTATAGGACTTTGCTAGATTCAAACGCAACGGTCACCCGTCCCCATGTTAAGAGACGAAAGGTGAGTTTTTGTTGAATTCTGTTAACGTTGGTGTGGGGATACGAAATTTTAAGTCCACCAGGGTCACGTTTTGGACCTAAGTTTGTCTGTTGCCCCGGTCGCCCGAAAGTTTGTGAATATTTCTTACAGCTGAAGTGCAGGCGACTTCGTTTTCAGAAAAGTTCGTCATGACATTTTTACGCAAATTCAACAAAAACTCACCTTTCGTCTCTGAACATGGTGACGGAATTTTCCAAAAAAAACTTTCGAATTGCCACTCTAGGATTATATGTATTCTAAACTCTTTGGTTTTTACATTATTCACAGTGAACAATATTACGGGAATCAATGATGAAATAATATTGTATTAACAAACGCCCTACTCCAATAAACGCCATGTCAACGAGTCTAAATTTGAATTAAACGCCCGGGCATTTAATCTGCCATTCATTTACGGTATACAGAGCCGAGAATATGAATTAATATCTAGTAGACTCTGGTCATAACATTGCACATATCACCACATCATCTATCTGAGACATGCACATCATTACGATATCGTGACTAAACCCGACGTGGTTTAGTCTTGCTTGTGTACATTTATTCGAACAGTGAGAGGGGTGTGCACATTTGTGCTGGGATCGATTCAATAAAAATCGCAAGCAGATTTCCGATGGTCATGCCACGAGAACTTTGGATAACGCATTGACAAGTTATGGTAAATTAAAGTTGGCCATAATTCATTGGGATACCCTGTACATGGCAAGTGCTTTTTCCTAACCGGTTTGTCCGTCTCCATCAGCTTGGAAAATTAAGGGTCCTGCCAAAAGGAGAAAGAAGGAATAGTCAACTTTTTTGTTATTATTGTTCTTACATATTAATGAAAATACATTTGTACATAAATGCACCCATATTATTATGTTCTTACAACCGAACCAAATACCCAGTAGAATGGCCAAAGTTGTGTAGAGGATTAAAATCCCAACATAAGTCTTTACATTATTTACATGTACTTGTACTGTCTTACTTGTTGTGTGTTAAATGATTAAAATACAGAACTAGTCCACAGTATTGTGTGTTGAAGTGCGATTTTAATTTCATCATTTATTGTATGTCAAATGTATAAATTGTAGCGCGTATAATGAGGCTTATGAAAGACTAGCAGACAATAGCAGTGATATCTAAAGAATATATCACAACCTTGCAGGAGTGATATACAAATAAGAATTATATATTTTCAACTATGAATATGACATTACCTTATTTATAAGGCCACTTAAAATGAGCCTAAAGAACGTATTAATTATACCAATAAACTGTGCTATGATACTTTTCAAAAAACCCTTAATTATCTTCCGGCACTCAATAACCCCAAAAATAATGTTAAAAGAAACACACCCTAGGAACAAATAAAATACTGCGGCAATATTGGAATTCAATGCTAAAGGTATGACTATTGGCTCTTCATAAAAATCTTCCATCGATTCACTTTGAAGTTTCTTCAGTTCGGCCTGGTCTAATACATCGGCCCACTTATTATAAATGCCAGAGTGAATCATAGAGTGCATTCGGTCACTAAATAAACCTCCATCTTCATTCTGAAAATTTAATCTGACGCCAACATCATGATGTAGAATATTTTCCTTGCCTTGATAAATAAGACGACGATTCTTATTGTTGAACTTCTTAAGAGAAATCACGTACATGTTGAGGTCTTCTTGTGCAGCAAGGACTGCCGTCTTATTGCATTGTAGAAGAGATGGTGTTGAATTGTATGATAATATTTCGGGAGGTTCAAGTTGTTCACGAACTCTCATGTAAAAGTTTCTGCTCTCTAGAATATTTGAATTATTCTTTTTCATTAGAAGATCGTGATGGTTATTGAGTGCGGCATATATCCAGGACCAACTTAGTATCAAACGCATAACAATGCGTTGAGCTTCAACATAACTGATATCTCTTGCACCATATTTATCAAGTTCAAGAAAGGTGTGGATCTCTACTCTGCCATGCTCCTCTACAGTAAACGTAGTAAATATGGTATAATTTGATGTGGACAATTCATAGAAGCTTTCCAGTTTTGACATAGGTTTCGGTGCAGTTAAATCAGTCGTGACTATCCCTTTGTAAGCGTTTGTTAACACAACAAAAACTAACAATGTCGGCGCAATAGTACAAAGTAAGTACAACTGCTTGCGTTCTAAAATTCTATTCAATTCTATCCCTTGTTCGAACATAATAGAAAATAACATGAAACCCGCAGAACGTTTTGTACCACGAATATACCAAAATACGTTTAAAACAACAGCGACAGTCGTCATGGCAACACAGAATGTGATCCACAAAGCTGGTTGAAATGGTTGGACATATCCATAGAATGATAACCTGGCTGTTTGCCCATCACAGGTTATGAAACTATACGATCTGAGCTTAGTACTGAAATACCTGTTTGCTGCTACAGATTGTGCATTTTGCATTACATTTAATTCTACGGAGTGTAGAGTATATCCCGTAAGAGCATAGCGTTCTGTATTAGTACAATCTGGGTAGATTGTAGAGTTTAACATTTTATTGAAAAGTATAGACACCGGGATAAAACCTCTGATTGATGTCCTCTTACTCCAAATTATTTCGTCAAGAAAATATGCAGAGGATTGTATTTTCCTGACGTAACATCCGACTTCGCCACTTCCTTTAAGTTCAATCCTAAACCCACCACACAGGGCAATCACATTATTACTGTTCATCTTGTTTAATTCTGCCAACGTTGAAATGGACGATATGTTGAATGGAATAGATATTGCCGGATTCACAGTTCCACTCCCTTTGCAATAGACAGCAATAGACTCCTTCTCAGTCTTTTCATTATTACTATCCCTGTCACTGTAATGTATGTAAAGTTTAGGGTATGGATACTTGTAAAATCCACCGATACTGCTAAAATCTGCCGTCTTACTCATGGAACTTTGAGTATTTTCCAAAATCAAATTGATGTAAAATTGCCATTGATATTGAATGCCGTGCACGTATTTAGGAGTATCATCGCAGTAATCCATTGTTGTGGACTCGTGTATGACTTGGCTTAGTTCGTTATATTTATAATTTTCAAACACTAGTCGAGGAACTATGAAGAATTGAGAAACGCAGTAGTATCGTGTAAGTATTAACTTCCTAAGAACGTTTATATTAACAGGTCTGTTTCTCAAATTGTAATATTTGTGTGTATTTCTATCCCCGTGGGCAAAATCACTTAGTGACGTGTAGAGCACAGGAGACAGACTTGGCTGGATGTCAAATTTATATGAACTGAAGAAAATAATTTCATTCATACACGTTTCAAATATTCTTGTGTACTTGTCTAAGTTCAACTTGGTGTCTTGGGGTGAAGAAACGACATGTGGTTTAGACAAGGAGTAATACGTATTCAAAATGAAGAATACAAAACACGCCAGTTTTTGTGACATTTTGTCGGACAAATTATGTACAAGCAATTATGACTCAGAACTTTGACTTTCTTACTCCCAACGCAGTAGTGACACAAAAATCTGTGATCAAAATGAGTTGGAACCCTAGAAAGTGTACCTCTGGCGTCAACCACGTTACCACTGACGTCTTTCAGGATGTCTAGCTATCTCTGACTTTTTTCAATACTCGAGGGACAAGAACTCTGGACATGAAAATAGGGCCACATGCAAAAGTCACCTTCAAATATCTTTGACTTTGTCTGGAGGTGCACAACACACACATGTCAAACGTGGGCAGTCTGTTTGACGTCATGGTGCCTCTAGAGAAATGTCATGGTAAAGAGAAATTTCACTTTAGGTGTTTAGAAATTTAAAAATTCTTGCATCTCTTTACTTTTCATTTTAATTAAAATCCACCCCATGTAGCTACTGATATTATATTGTACAGAGCACCGTACTAGCGATGCTAACTCGATTCTCATGAGGATCTCATGACCAAACCTGGTGCATCATTTTGGTTGTGTAAATTGTTTCGAAGCAGTGAGGGATATATCTGGTTGAATCGATAAAAATGAACTTGCTCATGAAATAATTAAATAGCAATTCTGAAAGCTACTACTTATTACCTAATTACTGCAGCCAATAAATTCAAAATGTAAGAGATGACCGTAATACCGTAAAAGTACGGATACTATTGTACAAGTCATAATAGCTTGCCGGGTTTTCTCCGGGTAAAAACCCGTGTTGTGGAATACACGGTACGTAACCCCCAACATAGGAGATATGTGTTGTTGGTAAACAAACGTCGGCTGGCAACAGAAAAGATCCGACCAGATATTTTGATTCGTACAATAGTACAATCCGTCTTCTTTATTAAGCTATACGCACCAAAAGAACTTGCTTTAACTCTACACGTCTTAAGCAGGAGCAGGATAATATAGAAATGTAGATTGCTTTACTTCACCACAATAATAAAGTTTAATAAATATTCAGTATAATGTAATATAAAGCTATTTAAAATATTCGTCTCAAAACAATAATGTTAGCATGTCTAAGGATTTCGGAGGACTCTATATATATAAATATTGTATCCTTTAGCACACTAAAGACGGAGAAGGTTGTGAGAAAATAGAATTGAAACCCTGTTGAGCGTACGACTTGTGTCATCTTTTATAATACTCTCAGTTTTAGTGTTCTCCCAAAGTTAATATATATATGGCCTATAGGGCTGACACCGATAGGACGCCCTATACACTGCATCATCTATTTCAAATCTGAGCATCATAACGATATCGTGACCAAACATGACATTGTTTAGTATTGCTTATGTAAATTCTTTGTGTGCACATTCGTGATGGGATCAATTCAATCAAAATCTCAAGGACCATCTAACGAGCCTTGCCTCGAGAAATATGGATCACGCGTATCAGCTTCATTGGCATCCCAAGTTGTCATTAATTCATTGGTACACCCTGTACATTTGTAATTTTTTCCTAAGGGGTTTCTCCGCCTAAATGAACTTGGAAAGTTAAGAGTTCTGCTGAAAGAAGACAGAAAGAATAGTAAATCTTCTGGGTAATATTATTCTTACATATACATGCAACTTGAAATGTGCATGAATTCACCCATGATCTTGCGGTAAAATACCCGAAGATTTGTAGATGATTAAAATCCCACACATGAGTTCCACACATTCCTTCTATGTACTTGTACTGTCTTGTACTGTCTTGTATTAAATGATTGAAATGCAAAACTAGTCAACAGTCTTTTGTGTTGAAGTGCGATTTTGATTGCATCGTTTATTGTACGCCAAGTGTATAAATTGTAAGCACTTATAATGAAGCTTATGAGTGACTTGTACATGAAGTAGCAGTGTCTAAAGAAGCTTAGAGATTTTTATATATGTTCTTATTAACAAACTTGAAATATTCAACATTTTGACCTATGAGCCTCATCAAACCAAGTATCTAATTAGCTTCAATAGCATGTAGTATATACATACGACAATATCTCGGACGAGTGACAAATAAGAATAATATATCATGGAGTTTGACTACGAGCCATCTTCTATGTAAAGCCAATTAAAATACGCCTAAAGAACTTATTAATTAGACCAACAACCTGCCCTATGATAGTATACATAAAACCCATAATTGTTTTCCGACATTCAAAGATCCCTTGGAGGATGTTCAGGGAAATACATCCCAAAAACAAATAAAACACTGCGGCAATATTAGAATTCAATGCTAATGGTATGACAATTGGTTCTTCATCAAAATCTTCCGTCGATTCACTTTGAAGTTTCTTCAGTTTGGCCGCATCTAGTACTTCGCTCCACTTATTAAAAATGCCAGCTTCGATAATGGACTGCATTCGATCACCAAATAAACCGCCGTCTTCATTCTGAAAGTCTAATTTGACACCAACATCATGATGTAGAATATTTTCCTTGCCTTGATAAATGAGAAGACGATTCTTATTGTTGAACTTCATAAGTGACATTCTGTACGTGTTGAGGTCTTCTTGTGTAGCAAGCATTGCTGTTTTATTGCATTGCAGCAGAAGAGGTGGTGTTGAGCTGTTTTTTAATATGTCGAGAGGGGTAAGTTGTTCATGAATTCTCTTGTAAGTATTTCGACTCTCTGGATTAATTGAACTGCTCTTTTTTAATAGAGGATCACGGACATAAAGTGCTTTTGATAACCATGTCGTCCTCCATAGTAGCACACGCATAAAAAAGCGCTTGAATGCGTCTGCATCAAAACTTGCATTTCTTACTCTACTTGCGTCTTGCAGAATACGAGATCTATCGACGATCTCTGTTTCGCCTTTCTCATCCAAAGTGAATGGGGTAAAAATGGTAAAGTTTAGTATGGACAATTCATAAAAACTTTCCAATTTCGAGATTGGCATCGGTGCAGTTAAACCAGTCGTGACTATCCCTTTGTAAGCGTTTGTTAACACAACAAAAACTAACAATGTCGGTGCAATAGTACAAAGTAAGTAGAGCTGCTTGCGTTCTAAAATTCTATTCAATTCTATCCCTTGTTCAAACATAATAGAAAATAACATGAAACCCGCAGAACGTTTAGTACCTCGTATATACCAAAATACGTTTAGAATAAGAGCGACACCAGTAAGGACAACACAGAACGTGATCCACAAAGCTGGTTGAAATGGTTGTACATACCCATAGAATGATAAACTGGCAGTTTGGCCATCACAGGTTATGAAACTGTACGAGTTGAGCTTAGTACTGAAATATCTTTTTTCTAATATGTCTAATATGTTAGTATTTCTACCTTCTTGCATTACATCTAGTTCTACAGAGTGCGGAACAGGATCATATCCCGTATAAGCATGAAGTTCTGTAGGAGTACAATCTGGGTAGATTGTAGAGTTTAACATTTTATCGAAAAGTATAGACACTAGGAGAAAACCTCTAATTGGTCTCCTTGTATTCCAAATTATTTCGTCTAGAAAGTATGCAGAATATTGAGGGTTCCTGACGACACATCCGACTTCTCCACTCCCACTAAGTTTAGCCCTAAACCCACCACACAATTCAATCACATAGTTACTGTACATCTTGTTCAATTGTCTCAACGTTGAAATGGCCGACATGTTGAATGAAATAGATATTGCAGGATTCATACTTCCTCTCCCTTTACAATAGACAGCAATGGACTCATTCTCAGCATCTTTGCCATTATTATCACTGTAACTACTGTAATGTACGTAAAATTTAGGGTACGGAAACCTGCTGTAAGCACTGACACTAAATTTTGCTGTCAGATTGACGGAACTTTGAGCCCTCTCCAAAATCAAATTGGCGTAAAATTGCCATTGATATTTCAAGCCGTAATCCATTGTTGCGTACTGGTGTATCACTACGCTTAGTTCGTAATATTTAAAACTTTCAAAAACTAGTTGAGGAACTATAAAATATATAGAAACGCAGTAGTATCGTCCACGTACTAGCTTCCCAAGAGTGTTTTCATTAACAGGTCTGATTCTCAAATTGTAGTACGAGTATATGTACTTGGGGTCAATATCAAGTAGCGATGTGTATAGTGCTGGAGACAAACTTGGTTGGATGTCAAATTTATGTGAGCGGAAGAAAATAAATTCATTCAGACATGTTGCAAATATTCTGGTGTACTTGTTTAAGTCGAACTGGTGGTCCGGGGGCGATGGAATGACATGTGATTTGGACAGTGGGTACATGTAACACGTTATCAAAATGGAGAATACAAAACACATAAGTTTTTGTGACATTTCGTCAGACAAATTGTGTGCAGGCAATTATGACTCAGAACTCTGACTTTCCTAATCCCACCAAAATGCTGAATCAGAAACCGGTGAACAAAATTAGTTGAATCCCTGATAAGTCTACTATCGGCGTCAACCAATATACCACTGACGTCTTTCAGGACACCTTACTGTCTCTGACGCTTTCCTTCAATACTCGAGAGAGAATAACGCTCTCGACATGAACATTAGGTCACATGCAAAAGTCACCTTCAAATATGTTTGACGTTCTTGAGTTGAGGGATTGGTCAGCCAGGTAAGCAGAATCTCTATAAAGTTTGACGTCAATCACTCTTGGAACAATCTGTCAAATTTTTGATACAATATTCTTTAAGTAAATGGAATATATGTGCGTCAAACACGGGTTGTCTGTTTGACGTCATGGTGCCTCCCGAGAAATGTCTTGGTAAATAGACGAATCGCTTTAGGTTGTTTGCAAATTTAAAATTCTGGCATCTCTTTACTTTTCATTTTAATTAAAGTCCACTGCTTGTGGATACTGGGTATGATATTGTACGGAGCACCGAATTAGCCATGCTAACTTCGTTCTCATGAGGATTTCATGACCAAACCTGACGTGGCGTACAATTTTGGTTTTGTAAATTGTTTCGATGCAAATGAGAGGCATATCTGGTTGAATCGTTTGAAATGAAATTGCCCATGAAATAATTAAATAGCAATTCTGAAAGCTACTATACTTATTAACTAACGACAGCCAAAAAATTCAAAATGTAGGAGATGACCGTAAGGCCGTAAAAGTACGGATACATATTGTACAAGTTATAATAGCTGGCCGGATTTTTCGGGTAAAAACCCGTGTTGTGGAATGCACGGTATTATCACTGTCTCTCTAACCTGCCCAAAAAAACTCGAGTAAGGTCCCGTATAAACGTGGCTGCAATCCAGTGCGGAAAGCCGTGAAGAACATTTGTCCGTCTGTCCGTACGCAGACGGGTCTACTTACAACTACAACTAAACTAATGCAATTACTGAACTACCATATGGGTAATATAATTATGTAACAGTATTGATAAAAAACTGATTAATAACGTTACTTATACCCGTGCCTTCTACTATTATGTAGAATAATTTGCAACTGGGCCGCGAAATTCTCAAAAAGGATTTGCTTATTACATTAATTTCATAATTACATATTTTATGGATCACGGAATCGAACTGTGGGCATGGCGAATGCATTTGCAAAAAAAAACCTTATGATGAAAAAGTTCGGACTTTCGGTTTTTAATACATTTACTCAAATATGAAATAATTTAAACAATCACTTCAAAACAAATGTTCAAATTAAGGATAAATTATCCTCCACAGTTTGGATTTAATTAGTGTGTTGTGTTAATGATTAAATCTGGAAATGTGTTCTGGACATTGATAATCTGTTGCTCGCAGAAGTTCTTGTCTTCACCAAACATTTGTTGAGATATGTTAATTTGCCTGAGGAGTGGTAAATACTTGGGCAGACTCATTAAAAATAAATCCTTCTGTAAAATAGAAATATTCATACATAATTGAAGCAACAGTTTAAATTATTGTTATGATAAGTCTTTGCTGACAGGCCTTAATTTAATTTAAGCGAACCTGGTTCGATTCCTGTTCATTTCCCCACTCGTGGCAGAGATTCTTCAAAAAACTCATACGAATTTTCTCAAGACCTATTTCCAAAATTAAGCCTAAGATTAATGTCATGTCGGACTGATTATAATAATAATAACAATGATTCATTTTTCCAACCTGTCATTTTGTGATGTAAAGGCGTAGAAGCACTGCATGTGATCACTCGATTCTCAGCCCCATCTCTGAATTCCAATTGTTTGACTGCCTTCAGTTCACTCCTACCTAAGAACCCGCGAAAAGCACTTTTGATTGATTTGAGAAATTCTTCATCCAACGTCATATTTTTAATGATAACAACGGGTTGATGATCAGGGTCATCCAATCCATTCAAAATGTGACCCAAGTAATTCTGCTCACAGTCTTCTATTTCCAATTCCTGTATCTTTGGAGCTCCGTCTGATTTAATAAATGCAATTAACACTTGTTTCAAATACTCTTCATGTCCATCACTCTCGTTCACAAGGGTGAGTGAAGTCACTTTCGGAAATAATTCTTGGAGATGATTCACATAATCCTTGGCAAATACTCTTGAAATAATTTCCTCATATTCAGATTGGTCTTCTTGTTGAAGATTTTCCGACATCTCATCAGGATTGAATGGATAGTCCAGCACTCGGATACTCAAATGTTTCACTCTTCGCAGACTTGAGACATCTGTAAGGGAAAAATAAAAAATAAAGTTATATTTGGTAATGTTATTATTTTAATGGCTCATGGAAACCCTTTCTCGGAATCAGAGAAATTGTAAAACTGAAAGTAGTTTGGTTACCTTTGCAATTTCCAGAATTTGCAAGTGTGGACTCAAAATAGACATTTGTTTGAATATCAATGGAATGCAAGACCGGAAATGTTTCAGAATTCAAATTCAGTTTTTCCAAGTTGACGAGAATTCTATTTTTGTTGGACATTACGACCTGGATTCCTAGAAACTTCAATTGACTGAGTTTTGGGAATGGATTCGTAGGAACTTCATAGAATTTGACCGTAAGACGCTGTAGTGACGTTGAAAATGATGACAGAAATTCAATTAGAATTTGATGATCTAGTAATTCAGTGGAACAAGTCAACGATAGATCATTGAGGACAGGTAGGCTAGGACTGGTTCGGATTGGTTCCAGGATAGTGGCAATATCAACGTCTTTCAACGCAAAGTGATGCACAATTTTCAGGTTTTTTACGCTTCCAATCTGTTGTTGTATGACCAATAAATCATATGGACTACCCACCTCTAACTCCTTCAAATTCTGGGACTTTGCAAGTAGAAATGAATGAATCTCATTCTCCGCTTTTTCTCTTCCATGTTGTGTAATCCATAAATTCGGTGGTGGACATGATTTCAGTTTTGACAGATTCGGAAAATTGAGTTGAGTGTTTCCAAGCATCTCTTTCACCTTCATCTCCGCTTCTTCTTCTTCATAATATAATTGGAATTTAGAGAGATCCAAGTGGGTGAGTGAAGGAGCTATGAGGATGAGAATGGAGATCAGTTCTTCTACAAATTCTAATGGCGAAGCGTAATCACTCAAAGTCAAACCAGCCACACAGTTTTCGCCAAATATTGTTTGAAGTTGTTGAATACAGTTTGAGACTTGAGGATAGAGTTTGGACTTCCAATATGATGCACAAGTACCAAAGTTGAGGTGAAATGGTGACACCCACTCTATGTTTCTCTCATTGGAAAATTCAAGGAATTTCTCAATGTTGTATTGTGTTAATTCTTGTTCATGGCCATATTTTGGATTTCTTAAGATTTTCAAACACAATCCATTCCATGACTGACTCACGAGTCGGCACTTCAATAACTCACTTTTGCCCAGATGAGATAAGATTTTTGAAATGATCTAATTGTTGGTTCAAAAGAGAGCAAATCAGAGGGTTAATCTATAAATTTTTTTTTACATAACCAGCACATTCAAACATTCATTATTCATTATTTCGGATTTCCTTTACCACAAATCACCACTAAATATTTAAGGTTAATTCGTATTGATCAAAATATACATAAAAAACTTTGGCGATTCAATTGTTTCTACAAAATGTAAAATGTAAAATATAATTTTTTTTTCTACAAGAAATTACGACATTGACTAATTAATAATTATGGGTTACCTCATTTGGGATTGTTGGGATTGGGTCTCCCATGGCTCTTTTCACTTGATTCTGGTCACAATTAATTTTAACAGCAAGACGGGATGACGAATGAATTCCGAGATCTGATCTGAACTTTCTGAACTGAACGATTTAATGTCAAATTCACATCCACATTCCAAATTCAAGATTCCCATTCAAAACACAACCAAGGAAGTCTCATCATATGTGCTCAATTTTTTCTCATATTATGTCCTGGCTAACAAGGGAAACCAAGAGCCAGTTCCACGCGAGTATTCCAAACTTATTACAATTACTATTACAACTCCCATTCTTTTAAATTTGGAATTTATTAAAAAATATTTGCAAATTATTTTGTCTAAAAAATATATTAAACTGGCGTTCCTATATTGTATAGCCCATCCATGTTTCATTTTTGAAAATTCTTATGAAAATAACCATCATTTTGAGTTAAATGATTTCGGATTTATACAATTTTAAATGATCCACGCTAAGCTGGAGTGGTTGTTATTGTTTTGAGATTATAGATTATATTATTATGTGATCTCTGTGCTTGCTAGGATGAAACTCAGCTATCAGCTACTTACATATGAAACCCCCCGATTTAAATGTCGAAGTAGAAGCAACTAATCGTAAGTTCATTCCTCTCAAATAATTTGGAAACAATTATAAGGAGTCGAGTGAAAAAGAATAGTCCTGGTAAAATAAAATACAAACATTTAACTTGTTCTCAAGTACGAAATATAATATAATCTAACAGCAAACTTTCAAAATGCATGCCTAAACAAAATGATAAAATGTATTAAATTTAAATGCATGATAATTTATCCTTCATTGTTTGGAATTTGGAATTAACGTGTTATGCTAATGATTAAATCTGGAAATTTGTCCTGGACATTGAGAATCTGTTGTTTGCAGAACTCCTTGTGATCGCCAAACGGCAATGTCCAAGCGAAGACGACCAATGGGTGGGAAGTGACTACGTTAAAATGTTTTCAAAACCAACTCAGTTTTTA
>JAQIXO010000371.1:0-21877 GCA_034700305.1 Protaphorura armata
TCTGGGCTTTATTTTTTGCCCTTGGAGTAAATATTGGAACGCAAACCGGGCAGGACCAGCTTCTACTCTTAAGAATTTCTATGTATGACTTTACATTCATGGATAACGAGCATCCCTGTCTATGAAAGAAATTCAGACAATACACACATTGTAACATACCACTACGTTTAGGTCCTGTCTTGAAGTCCTCAACAATATCGTCCTCGAAATATATCCAATACTGAACATCCTGATAAACAGTCCCAAAACCATCAGTCAAAATCAAATCACCACACATTTTACAAGGAGGGCCCCATATACTAGCCTTTGGGCCATCTGGATCCCATTTATCTCTCTCATCTAAATACTGAAATTCAGAAATCAGTTGGTTCTTAACATCATCTGCAGAGCCTAACATTAATAATATATTATTCACTGAAGCTTCTTCTTCTAATGTTTGATGCATATGCTTCCTTATCTCTTCCTCTGATTCCAATACTGCAACAGAACCATCACATTTATACTCCATGTCCAGGTACTCCAGGTAGAAACTTGATAATCAATGTACTGATGTGCAGGTAGGTGAAGGTCATTGCGGTTAGACAGAGAACGAGCACTGAGTTTTATGTCCTGACAATGTCAAAGCCTGACAAAGTTTCTGAGCCACTGGACAAATCGGGGAATGTGGAGCACATGAATATTTCCATAATAATAGTCAATTGTCAGTGGATCAGTTGTTTAAGTTCACATTGGGTTGACGGATAGGTACAGGGTAGCAGGGGCATTCACTTTATCTTTTTCAAGTAAAAACTGACCTGCATATGATTGACAGACCTGACCTGAATATGGTTAACAATTTATACTTTTAATTCTCCAAACCAATACCACAAACACAATTTTTCACATAATTTTTGAATTAATTGATGATATTTTCTTATGATCACAAGTCACCATTATAAAACAAATTTCACCAGATCCACAAAATTAATACGGATGTAATGATATTGATTACAAGGTATTTGGTACGCAGTACCGTGAGTTAAAATTATTTTAAAAATATTTTAACGAGAGCTCTATACGTATACGTCCTGCCCGTGTGCGTTCCAAGAGGAATTGTCAAGTCTCAAATTAGAAATTGAATCTTTAGTTTCAAAACTAGAAGAGAAATGGATTTCCAAATCAAGTGAAAATGCTAATTCAATTTCGGTCCTCAATAATGGTTCATTGATAAAATTGGACGAGGCAAGACCAAGGATTAATATCTTACTGCAACAATGGAACAATAATCGAGAACTCAGAGAGTTTTTGGAACAAGTGTCTGAGAGACTCGGAAATATTTCCAGGGTTAATAATTTCAAACAAAAAGCATGGGATAGCACGGAAGAGCAACCAATTGCAATTGAATATGGATTGACGAGATTTGAAATAAATTATGAACACAAAATGATCCAAAATTTCCGTAAGCGGACCATGTCAAATATACTGGTAGAAGAAGCATTTCAGAGTGGTGAATTACCATGTCCAGTTGAGTACGCCTTTCCGAGTGATGTAACTGCGTCTAATGTGAACATTGATATTTTGGAGGCACGTCAGAACTTTTACAAAGAACAGTCCAAAGAGCATTGGGAGCATTTGAAAACACATTTGAAAGGACAAGCTGATACACATTTAATTCTCTCTGGTTTGTACCCCCGAATAGTGCCGACGAAAATGATGTCAAGCCTAATCCCAAATGGTTCTCGAATTTGCAGTCCAAATTCGAACAGTGAGGTGATATTGAATGATTTTATAGGTGGGATAGGAGTGATATGGGTTCTGGAGCAACAGGCTACAAGACTGGTAAAATTTGCTAAGAAGAAATCCCTCATGGAAAATTCACTTCGAAGAGAATTGAAGACAGTGGCTGAGAAAAAAAATTGGAGTCCAAGGGACAAACCAGAATGGTTAATATTTGAATTAGAACAGAATTTAATGATTCGAAGAATTCAAGTTGAAATCGCAAATCGAATGATTAATCCACCAAAGGAGCGAGAAGGGAAACATTGTGTCATGCAATTGAATATGGGAGAAGGAAAGACGTCTGTCATTATCCCCCTCATTGCAGCCACTTTAAGTGATGGAACACAATTGTGCCGTGTCACAGTCCTTCAAGCCTTATTTAAATCAAAT
Source organism: Protaphorura armata (assembly GCA_034700305.1). Classification (NCBI taxonomy): domain Eukaryota; kingdom Metazoa; phylum Arthropoda; class Collembola; order Poduromorpha; family Onychiuridae; genus Protaphorura; species Protaphorura armata. Next base: position 2,149 of record JAQIXO010000371.1, read on the forward strand.
TTATCAAGTTTGAGGGAAGTCTTGGGTGGATTACTGCGTAGACGGGTCTATACTCTACCTTGTTCCAGAAATTTAAAACTTGAACCAGAAACCATCCTGGAGACATATAAAACAGCCAAGAGAATGAAAGGAATTGTGGTGACAATCCCAGAGCATCGATTGTCTTCACAACTCAAATTGTATGATTCTGGAGCTGGGGGTAAACTTAATGGGTATGAATCAGCCAAAGTTCTTATGGATATTCATAGATGGCTCAATTCGAACGTTAGAGATGTTCTGGATGAATCTGATGAAATCCTTAGTGCTAAATACCAGTTGATTTACACCCAAGGCGATCAATGTTCACCTGGAGGTAGAGAATTAAGATGGACGATTGTACAAGGTATCCTTAAACTTATTCCATCAAAAATGTACGAACTATGGAAAAAATACAAGAATGAGTCAACCAAAGAAGAAATTGAATTTGACGAGAAATTTAAAATTCAAAATGGGACACATGTTTTTTGGCCCTGTCGATTTTTGTCTCCAAAACTTTTTCCAGAGTTGGTAAATGAATTGGCTGATGACTTTTTGGACGGAAATACATCCATTAAATTTATTCAACTCAACTCAAAAGAGAGAGACATTATTAAAAAGTTCATAACAAATATTAAAGTGGATGATGAAACTAATCGTGATGCTTTAGCTTTGTGTGGAAGGAATGAGAAACTACGGAATACCATTCTAATCCTGGCTGGGCTCTTCAAATACGAAGTCCTTCGACTAGCCTTGTCCAAGAGATGGCGCGTGAATTATGGCGTGAACGTAACCCGTAATGAAAAAATAGCCCGCAATGAAAACAAAACCAGTAATGAAGAAAAACCCCGTAAGATGGCCGTTCCATTCAAGGCGAAGGACGTGGCGGCAGACATGACGGAATTTGGTCATCCTGACATGGCTGTCTGCCTCACTAATTTGAGTTACTATTACTCAGGGTTAGGCTATGATGAATTTAAGGAGTGTTTCGACATTCTTGACTCCTCGCTCAAAGCGAGTGATATTTATGAGGGTTGGATTTCTAAAATTGTTTTTCCTACTCAAGTACCGGACTCAATGAAAAATATGAAAGTGTAAATCTCAATGACTCAAGGAATCGGGATGACTTGTACGCTCTACTCAAAATGAACATGTACGTGATTGACTTCTGGTTGTCCAAAACAGTTCTACGAAGAGAATTCCGTCAATATCCGAGTAAAATGATGTGTACGGCTTTCGACCTTTGTTCTGAGGATTTAAAACTTGTGACTGGGTTCAGTGGGACGAGTGATACAAAAGATTTATTACCCACACCAATGAGTCAACAAGATTTGGAAGAACTTGTGAACACGAATGAAGAAGTAAGACAAAGTCTTTTGTCTCCTGAAAATAATTACAAAGCACTCCCTCCAAATGTGAGTGGGCGGATGATCTTGGATGAATTGGTCAAAAGTGAGATTCCAGTGCTTTTGGACGCTGGAGCTCTCATGTTGGAATTGAACAATGAGGAAGTGGCACGAGAGTGGCTCAAGAGAATCAATTACAAGAGAAAGATTGAGGAAGACGAAGTTGAAATCGAAGGAGCTGTGTACTGTGATAAAGAACATGATTTGATGGTCATGGATCGTAATAATCAAATTAGAAGATTTGACACGTCTCCATTCACTGAAAGATTAGACCGATGTGTTGTGTATTTGGATGATGTTCATACACGTGGGACTGACCTCAAATTCCCTAAGAATACACGAGCGTGTGTGACATTGACTGGAGGGATAACACGTGACAAAACAGTTCAAGCGTGTATGAGGATGAGAATGCTTGGAAAAGGGCATTTCATTACGTTCTTTGCATCCCAGGAAGCACACAATGGAATCAGAGATCATTGTTTTGGATCAGATGTTCAGACTGATGTTGAGGTAAGTACGAGATTGTACAATTTTATTTTCATTAAATAAATCTATAAATTGGTTAAATTTCTATAATATTTTTAGGTAACAACTAATCATGTGACTGATTGGATTCAAAAGAACAGTGATTCGTATGTTGAGGAAGGACTAGTTCATTGGGCAGCAGCTGCCTGTAATTACGCTCTAAAGCGAGCAGCCCATCTTGCCACTCCGCACGCTTTGACAAGTGAGAATTTGAAAGATTTGAGCTTTCGTTGTATTGAAAAAGAAGTCGTGGACCTCATGGACTACTATGGAAGGGTTAAAGAAGAAAAACCGCTCTTCAAAATTGTGGAAGAACAATTTTTAAGTATTTTGAGGAAATGTCACGCCTGGAATTTTACATATGATGTACAACGTACAGTAGAAATGATTCGTGATAAAGTCATATGTCGACTCAAAATGCCCAAATATAAAATACCAGACAAAGCAAGACGCGTTGATTTATTGGATGAAGAACAAGAGAAAGAAATAGAAAGAGATAACAAGAGGCTGAAGTTTTGAAAGTGAGAGCGTCAGCACAACCTGAAGTACCTAAGCTTGACCAAAATATTAAGATATTTCTTGTGGAAGGTTTACATGCAAAAAGATGGGATGAACCACAAAATTGGGAAGCTCTTTGGAATGATTCATTGATTGAACTATCTCAGGCACTTGGCAAAACAAAATTTGAGACCCTAGAAGATTCATGGGGTAGATTAGTGTTTGCAACCAAGGATTTCATGTCGGTCATTAAACCCGAATACCGCCAATACAATCACCAAGAATTTATGCACGTTCAATATTTCAATGGTAGACTTAGAGAAACCGTAGTCGACGCTTCTTACGAGTATCTACGACCAGTGTCATGGATTGCAAGTATTGATGCTTCATACATTACGGATAAAAGAATTACAGAATCACAGAAAATATTAGTACTCTTGAGTTCCTTTGAAGCAAATGAGTATTTTGAACTATTCCATTCCAAGAAAACAATTGCCACTCTTCATATGTATTCTCCAAGTCTTAAATTGAATCAAAACACATTAGTGAACATGACTGCACTTCAAGTCCCCACATCAAATAAAATAATTCTTGACGGTCATCTCCGAGCTCAACTATCCGTTTTCTCAGGATCTCCTTATTTTCAAGACGAAAGAGAAATGGAAGAGTATTGTCATTTCACTGGATTCATACCAAGGCAGAATCGTTCAGTTAAACATGAATTAGATTTTGACAATGGACTCATTTCAAACGGTGGATTTGTTCTCCCTCAACATCGACAATTAGTGTCAGACGATATTGAACGCAAATGTAAATTTGAGAACGACCCCGGCAACATTATAACAGTGATTGCCGAAAATCGTCATGGATCTATTCCAGAGACATCACACGTGGCTTCCATGATTCTTCCGGCTTCACTCATTGAAACCACACAGAGACGCAGTTCGGAGGATAAGGAAATTCCTCCTAACCAGCTCTGTACTTTATCTCCGAGTCTGTCTGATGATGATCAGTACAGCTTTGAGGATGATAACCCGTACAGATATGATGATGATCGCTACCGTTCTGATGAAGACCAGTACGGCTCTGATGATGATCCATACTGATTTATCATTTTCAAGGTTGGTAATAATTAATAATTCCATGCAACACGTTCAAGCTACTATATCCTTCAAAATACATGCACCCGCTTTGAAGGTTTTAAAGAGAAATTGGTGTTTTTCTGTATACTTCTATTTTTTAGTAGTTCAGTAGTATATTGTTATATAATAAATAAACCCAATATTTAATTTTTGTTTCTAGCTCCGTCTTCTGGGATATAGAAGTGGGATGTTTGTTATTTGCTAAAATGGGGAAAGAAGAGTTTCCAACACCTGAAGTTTTCCCTTTTTCGGAGCTCTCAAAAAATATTCCCTAGAAGAGAAACTTTATTAGTTTCCTCAATCTTGAATTTTTGAATAGAATTGGTATCAATGTTAGCCTGAGTGACCTTGTAAATTACAACATACTAGTTTCCGTGACTTTAAATGATGATATGAATAAACAAGAAGTAAAATTAATTGTTCAGCATACACTGACTTGAACATTTTGTTTGGACGATACGTTTAATTGAAATACGTTTGGTTATGCATATTGATTGTCTTAACATGGAGACGTTAATATATATTGTGACTGGACGTAAAACAATGTGGCTAATGATCAACGTATGACGTAATGAAAACCTAAGTTCGGTTATATATATTCGACAATTTACATGATAGCCTGTCCATCAGATTTTGTTTGTGAGCGCTGTAATGAAATATTTATTAAACCGCCACATTTATTCCTTATGTCTATATTTAGTTTTCCTTAAATTTTGTTTTTCAATGTAATAGAAAAGCTGTAAATGTTTATGTTATGTAACATTTCGATTTGTATATAATATTTCAAATACCATGTGTTCGGACTCTCAGGTCTTGTGTAGAATGTTCGAAAGACACAAAACACGCGAATCGTTATTGCGGTTGTATTCTAATGACCAAACTGAGTACTGGAAAAACTATCTTCTCATACATAGGGTTGGGAAGCAGAATATTAGGAAAGCAGAAATATTAAAAGAAGAGATAAAATTAAATATCTCTGATTTTTTTAGTACAACCCCTGGTCCATCATACAGTCTCTCTGAACATTTTAGTAAGCTATGACTGTGCATGACCAAAATGGCAACGAATTGATAAAATAATACGGCGGGTCAAAGTCCTTTTAGACAGGTCGCGCCACTCGACTCCTGTCATACAACCAAATTGGATGTATTCCATAACATCTTTCGTCGTCGTCCATCGCCCACCTCTTGGCTCACTTCTAATCTGAGTCAGGACCTTATGCACTTGTATTGTATTACTAGAGCAAACTGACCGAATTAGGAAACAGAGGTTTCCAATACTCTTGTACGGGAGTAAGGTTATTTAAGCCAAAGAATCTTAGGATTCGTTGTCGGTTTTCCATCCACCGCCGACCAAGTCGACCGGGTTTTCCATCCAACCCTGCCTGACAATATAACATCTGAATAAATGTAATATTACACAATCTGTCGACTCTCGTTGCGTCTTACTATACTCACCCCGAGAAAACGGAGTATAACAACTCCCTTTGTCAGATATTACGAAAACTGATTCGATGGATCAGAATCTATTCAGAGTATACCTCTCTGTACTTGACACCACAACTTCATACAGAAATCCCTGATGTTATTATAATTTACTTCCGAGTACAGTACAAATAGAAGTTATTGCAGAGAATCATCGTGTAATTCAATCATATATTCAGATCCAATCTTACTGAACACGACTGCCCCTACTCATAAATAAATTGTACATGCAATCGGGAAATTGACTCCCCAATCACTCATCCAAATACAAGACTACGGTATAATTGATTCGTAGATCAGATTTACCTTGCAAATGTTTACGTATGTATGAGAATAGTCTATTAAACTGAATTTTGAAATATGTTGTCGATACCACCATGCAATTTCTCAATTTTAAACTACAGATTTCATAATAATTTCGAACGAAACCACACATTTTGTTTAAACCTTCTCAGCCATAGTTATTAAATATATCTCCTTGGGTACTGAAAAATTTTACCCATCCTCGAATTGTTACACTTTATACATGTTATCTCTGATGTGCTAGAATTTCATGTGGAGTAATTTTGCAATTGCCAATTTAATTTATTTATTTGTCCAGTAGATTCATATATGGAAGCTCAGAAAGTCACTTAACTGATTCTGATTCATTCTTCTGAGAAATTTAGTTTTGTCTGAAGATAACAGAACTTCTTACGTTTACGAATTATTTAGTACAGCTTAGTTTTCCGGTGGATACTCAAGAACTCCATTAAATATTTCCGCTACAGTTCTCTAAGGTGGTCCGAGATAGAATGGAATAGAATTGGTGGGACCATGTAGTTAGATTTATCCCTAATAATTCTTGGACGACCCTTTATTTGAACTTCAAATAAATACTGTTTTTAGACCTCGTAATATTTAATTATTTAAGCATTTCTGTGAAGACACGGTGATATAATCAATCTTTCTAGATCTCGCTAATCGTATCTCATGGCATCTTAGAACAGTTAGTATACAATTTCTCACCCAAGAAAATATATATCAGTATTGTTTGCCACCTTGCCCAAAAATCATCACTGTGAAATATCTGGTTGGAAGATGGAATTTGATTCACAACTTCGTATTAATAAAATTCTCATGACATTTTGCAACAGAGTTGGAGTCCTTCCATTCCGTTGGGATGATTCAACACGAAGAATCATCGGAGTTAAGCGGAAAAGAGATTGGATGAAATGGATTCTTGTCCTGAGTGTCATGTCAATTACTAAAATTACTTTACTATTCAATATGATTAGAAACCTACACACCCGGGATATTGACGGTGTTGGTCTTTTCCTCAATATACTTTTGGGTAATTTTTGCCTAATGTCACTAGGATTTGATCTACATCTAATGTTAAACCTGGAGGGATTGGAACAATACTTGAATGTTTTCTTCTTACATATGATAAAATTAACACGTAAGTAAATTCTAAGTACTAGTAAATATGCTAATATATTTGTATTGCTTTATTTGAATTCTTGCCTTAAGAAATTATGCCTATCCCTATGAAAGGACTACATTCCTAATATTGCTAATTAGTGTAAGTTTAATTAATTAATATCAATCTATTTTAGAATTGTATGGAAGAAGAGACATCTCGCCCAAGAGAAGTTTTGGTCCATTGATTGTGGCTAATTTAGTAGTGCTAATACTCATGATGAACGTCCAACTTGGCTTTATATCTTTACCATTCTCTCACTGTGAACGGTATTTCCTGTACAATTCGATAGCGGTCTGCGAGCTCACCGATCAGAAGAACATTCTTTCATCTGTATTGTGGAAACTTGTACTGACACTCGTCCAAAGCGCTTTTCATTTTCTCATGTGTTTCAACTTCTTCTTTCCGACACTGTTTACTGTAACGTCAGCTATGTTATAATACAGAGTTGGCTCGGAAATAAGGTATGACCAAGTGAATCAAATAAATTATACGGAATGTAATACATTTAACTAGAATTTTCTGAACAGCTCTGATGACAATTCAGCATCCACGATTCCACTCTTGCGAACATACAAACATGTAGTGAGAGTAATTCACACATGGCGTATAATAATTACTCAACTAAATGATACTATCTGTTATCAGCTTTACCCATTCGTATTGGCCATCCTCATGGAACTAAATATTTCTTTAGTAAGTATTCTGATTCGACTTCCTTGCCCCAATTGATGAGACTAGTTTACATATTTACGTTAATTTGTATTTTTGTGTACTATTACTGTTTTTTGTATGTACCTTCATTTGCAATTGAATCTTTTCAAAAAGTTCTATTGTCAAAGTCTGACTTGTGTAAAACCAAATACCAATCCAAATACCACACGTCTTTATGTTTCCCTAGCCTTGCAGTAGGAATTTAAAAAACTTCAAAAGTTAACGTTGGTGTCAGTGTTAGAACTTGTACTGACCTGGACAGTGAATGTTATGTTGACCCTGTAGCCACTCACCTTGTACATTGTTGTCCGACCTGGCTAATTTACTGTATCATATATTACGAATTAAAGTCTCATTTATATGCTACATTATTTCTCGTTGGTAACAACAATTATCAAAAAAAATGTCATTCCTCAATCTCTTACCGCAAATCCACGCTTTTTATCACGAGGGCTTACTCAAACCATATTTCAGAAATAAAACCAAATTCCATAAGATATTGCATTGTAAAATTGAGGCTGTGTAAATATTTGTGTTGACCTTAGCCCTGGAGTCTTCAGTACTCTCGTCTATTTCTAGCTAAGAGTTGACATTTTTGAATTATTTAGGGAGGACAGCTCTATAACCTAATTTTTGGGGAATTCTATAGAAATTTTCATTCCTCGCTTCGCTGTTTCCATTTAAACTTTTCACTCATTATTAATACGCAAAGGCTAAAAGGTTCATCAGTTTGATTGCTCTTCCGAGAATTTTAGATTTGGTTCATCGCCGACAAAAAAAACCTTACATTTAGGAATTATTTAGTGCAGAATGGTTTTAAAATTAGAAGTTGGTCAAATGTTCCCGCTGTAGTTCTTAAGGGTGGTCCGAGGCGTTAAAAGTTTTGATTTGTATGTAATGGATGATTTATTAGACTGGTTTAGAAATAATACTTTATAGACCACCTTATTTCACTTCACTTGATACATTAAGGTTTTTGGGAGTGCTTCACAATTATTCAAAGCGCGAATGAAATAATGTTAAAATTAACTGTATTCCGCCCTAAACTTGTGTCGAGTCGAGACACGGGAAGTGAATGTGACCACATATTAACACAACCGCAGAGAAGGTATATAAGAACAGTTGCTATGCACGAAAAAAGTTACGTATTGTCTACCTCAGTTTCGTAAAGAACATGTGTGAAATCGCTTAACAGTTGAACAGAGAGTCCGTGGTTGGAAGATGGAATCCGACTCACAAATTCGTATTAATAGAATTCTCATAACATTTTGCAACAGAGTTGGAGTCCTCCCATTCCACTGGGATGATTCAGCACAGAGAATCATCCGAGTTGGGCGGAAAAGAGATTGGGTGAAATGGATTCTTGTCCTGAGTGTTATGTCAATTACTAAAGTGACGTTTATATTAAATTTGATTCGAAACCTATACAGCTGGGATGTTAATGGAGTTGGTCTTTTACTCAATATACTTTTGGGTAACTTTTGCGTCCTTTCGCTAGGATTTGATCTACATCTAGTGCTAAACCTGGAGGGATTGGAGCAATACTTGAATGTTCTCTTCTTACACATGATAAAATTCACACGTAAGTAAATTCTTAATTTAATACTATAAAAGCAGTTCGTATTGGTTATTTGATCGACCGCAGCCTTGTAATTGTAATCCTAACTAGCATACTAGTATTAGAACATGTGCGATTACTAACTGACAGCGCACGAAGCCACACACGTTATAAATTCAAAGTTCTTTGTTTGGTGTTTCTAATAGAATTTTCGGTCGTTCATGTGTAAAATGTTGGTAAGTATTTTCAATGACCCTGACACTCTATTTCCAATTCCTCCAACAATTGACTTAAGAATATGACTAAAATTTGTATTGTGTGATGTGAATAAGGCACTCACAGTACTTAAATTGCTAATTAGATTAGATTCAGTAATAATTTATGGCAATTTATTCTAGAATTGTATGGAAGAAGAGATATTTCACCCAAGAGAAGTTTGGGTCCAATAATTGTGTCTGCCTTAGTAGTACTAATACTCTTGATGAACGTCCAACTCAGCATAATATCTTTACCACTCTTTCATTGTGAACGATATTTCCTGTACAAATTGATCCCGGTCTGTGAGCTCACCCATCAAGAAAACATTCCTTCGTCTGTATTGTGGAACCTTACTCTGATACTCATTCAAAGCCTTTTTCATTTCCTTATGTGTTTCACCTTCTTCTTTCCAACACTGTTTGCTGTAACGTCAGCCATGTTATTATACAAAGTTGGTTCGGAATTAAAGTATGTTCAAATAATGAAGTACACTAGTAGCTTGGAATGTAATAATATTTTTAATGATATTTCTCTTTGAACAGTTCTGATGACAATTCGGCATCAACAATTCCACTCTGTCGAACATACAAACACACAGTGGGAATAATTCAGACCTGGCGTATAATAATTACTCAAGCAAATGAGACCATCTGTTATCAACTTTTACCACTCGTATTGGCCATCCTCATGACTCTAAATATTTCTTTACTGAGTATTCTGATTCGACTTCCTTTACCCCAATTGATGAGACTAGTTTATATATTCACGTTAATTTGTATTTGTGTGTATTATTATTGTTTTTTGTATGTACCTTCAATTGCAATTGAATTTTTTCAAAAAGTTCTATTGTCAAAGACTGTCAACTGCGAAACCAAATACCAATCCAAATATCACAAGTCCTTAAGATTTCCAAGCCTTGCGATAGGTCCATTTGCCAAACTCCAAAAGTTAACATTTGTGGTAGTATTTGAAATTGTTTTCGACTGGACAGTAAATGTTATATTGACTCTGTAGGGAGTGAGCTCCTAGGCGATTGTCCGGCCTTGCTCGGCGAACCATATGCTATGTACTATAGTTTCATTATATATTACTAGTACCAGTGTGTAGTGTTAGATTAGGTGTGCTTTGGTGGGATACCTGGCCATGAAACCATTCCGAACAAAGTCATTCATTATATGAGAATATTTTTTTGTTAAGACGCATCATACTACCAACAAAATAGGTAGTTGTTTTATATAATACGTGATAATTTACAAACGGGAGCCATTTCATGTATACCAGCACCCATATATAACATATTCTTTCTTTATTCTCCGACATGCTGCCCTGACCAAGAATCAGACGAATTTTGTGTGTTCAAATCTAAATTGGACCTCCCAGCGGTCACGAAAGGTCCCCATATCATATAATGTAATGTTAAAATCAGGAGGCAGCCCAAAACCGCTACAGCATCCAAGGAAGGTAGTCGATTTCATTTCATTAAGAGGCATCCGCCATTACTAGTCGTGACTTTTGGTAGTCACAATTATGAGTTGAACAGGCAAAGTTTGACTGATTCTTGGTCAGGGCATTACCGGGGACCACAAAATGGTGCTGATATACACGTAATGACTCTTCCTTGTAAGTATTGGAATAAGGAGTCTTATTGCTACCTAGGGTTTTCGTAATAAAAATATGTCACCATTACCAATTCGATTTATCCAGCTTTTTTGACATTACGCGAACCATATTTTATTTCGAGTCGGCGCGGTTAAAAATTTCATTTTTTATGTTCGCGTGTCGTCTCGAGGCGGTAACGTGATGGGTTTTTTAGCATCCTTCAAAATTTTCTTTGCACAATAAGGGGTGTAGATTTTACCTCAACATCGGTGAAGTGGGTGTAATGCTCATTTAAAAACTCCAGGAGGATATACCGCAACGCTTAACCATGAGTAGGCGTGGCGACTGTCCATTAATGTATTGTGTGTTTTCATACAAACGGCAAAATTTAAATTTCAAGTGAAAATATTCGACAGAATACATTCTAAAAACGATAACAACATCTCTGAAGGGGCGAGGCGCCGAACCATACTAACCGGAAATGTCAATTGAACCCTTGTCAGTTGTCAGTTGAAGGGTTCAATTGACATTTCCGGTTAGCATGTTAAATAGTGTATGGAAAATATGAATATTATTCACATTTTTATGTCCGGGTTCGTCACAAGCCGGAAACGGGCTAACTTTGCAGATTCGCTATGATGGAGTTTTTATCAGCCTTTCATAAATGTATTAGGCAATACGGCTGTACGGCGTGGGTATTTTGCCTCTACATTGGTGAAGTGGGTGTTGTGTCCATAATAATTGCACGAGAAATACATTGCAAGGCTTGTCCATGAGATATGGTGATTATCAATTAATGTCATGTGTCTTCTAGAGACGGAAAAATTTAAATTTTGTTTGGAATTATTCGACAGAATGCACTCTAAAAACAAGTAAGCCTAATAAAACCTCTTTAGGAGCGAGGGACCGAACCAAACGAAACGTAAATGAAATCGAACTTTTCAACTTTTCCGTGAAGGCACAAATAGTTAAAACTATACACTCATCTTCTTATACTTTTTATACACACCGGAAGGTTGACAACAAACCTTACGTCCACAAATTAATTAGTGCGGCATGGTTTGGAGAATGTTTCATATTTAATTAACACCCTTAATGATGTCATGTTAAAATTAATGTATTCCGCCCCTAAAATGGAGCAAGGCACAAGAATATGATTAGTCATTCTAGTTCTTTCTACTCCAATAATTTTAATGACACGAATATTTAACAAGAATGAATGTTAGTTTAGTTTAGGTATAGGACGCCCGGATTATTTGAAGGTCAGTTGTGAAATCACCTGTCGGAAAGAAAGTCTGTGTACTAATTTGTGATTGAACGATGGAATTCGATTCACACATTCGTATATCTAAAGTTGTCATAACATTTTGCAACAGAATTGGAGTTCTGCCATTCCGTTGGGATGATTCAACACAAAGAATTGTCCGAGTTAAGCGGAAAAAAGATTGGGCAAAATGGATTCTTGTCCTCACAGTCATGTCAATCACTAAAATTGTTATTCTAGTCAATCTGATTCGAAACATACACACTTGGGATGCTAGTGGAGCTGGTCTGTTACTCAATTTAGTTTTGGGTAACTGTAGTCTCCTTACGCTAGGATTCGATCTACATTTAGTGTTAAGCCTGGAGGAATTGGAACAATACTTCAACGTGCTCACCTTTCACATCATAAAATTCACAAGTAAGTGTATCTTAAATAGTATTCAAGAATAGATTTCACGGATGGCACTTATGAATCTATTTTTGTATGACGAAGTGTAATTTTAACCGTAACTTTCCCAATAAAATTTGACGTGCACAAATGTTGTGATCTGGAAATTCGTTTATAGTATCTTTGAGCAGTTCTTGCTTTTCAAAGAGTTGTGGTCTTTGCCGTTAATTATTATTGGTTAATTAATTTTGAAAATAACCCTTAGTAGTTGATTTTCTGATTTGTGTCTACAATATTTATCCAAACTATTCTAGAAATGTATGGAAGAAGAGACATTTCACCCAAGAGAAGTTTGGGTCCATTGATTGTGGCTATATTAATAGCGCTACTCCCGATAGCGTCAACTCTACTCTGTGTTATAACTTTACCAATCTTTCACTGTAAGCGGTATTTTATGTACAATTTGATACCCGTCTGTGAGCTGACGCAGCAGAAAAGCATTCTTTCTTCTATATTGTGCAATCTTGTACTGACACTCCTCCAAAGCCTATTTCATTTCATTATGGGTTTCACCATTTTCTTTCTAACGCTGGTTGCAGTGACAACATCCATGTTTTTATACAAAGTGGGATCGGAATTAAGGTATGCCCAAGTGAATGAAATAAATTATACAGAATGTCATATTTTCAAACCATACTTTTCTGAACAGATCTGATGATAATTCAGCATCCACGATTCCGCTCTGCCGGAAGTACGAACACACTATCGGAATAGTTCAATCCTGGCATATTATAATTACTCAACTAAATGAGACCATCTGTTCTACAATTTACCCGTTCGCATTGGTCATTCTGATGACAACAAGCATCTCTTTACTAAGTATTCTGATTCGACTCCCCTTACCCCGTATGATGAAAGTAGTTGACGTGTTGTTGCTAGTTGGTATTTGTGTGTATTACTATTGTTATTTGTATTTACCTTCATTTGCAATCGAATCATTTCAAAATGCTTTACTGTCAAAATCAGTCCTTTGTAAAACGGAATATCAATCAAAATATCACAAGTCTCTACGTTTTCCTGACCTTGTGATAGGACCATTTGGTAAGCTCCAGAAGTTAACATTTGTGAACGTGTTAGAACTTATTTCTACATGGACTGTAAATGTTATGTTGACTCTAGGGTAAGGAGAGTGTGCCCTTCTGCTCGATTCTCCTAGTTAGCTTAGTGTGTTATCGTCTCATTTATGCTTCATTTACAGTTAATTGTAATGATCGTGAATGACCACGCGTAGACGTGGTGTTAGTACACATAGCTGTAAACTAATGACAAGTAAGAATTTCAGTGGAAAATACCCACACCTTCAAAGCAGAAGCATTTGCGTTTGTAATACTAAATAATGTGTAGTGTTTTGGTATGCCTGAACGCTTAGGCGTGTGCGAGAGTTGATTTGAAAAATTGATTTAATAAAATATTAACTTACAGTTATTTTAGTTTTAAGATTCGCTCACTTTCACTGCATCTTGTGTCCGTTAATTTTAGTAAATTGCACATCTATGATTATCTTAGTGGACATTTCATATGTTGCCGCTGACATGATTTGGTAGACCAATTTGACAGATTCATCGTATAAAAGCTTACATTAAAGTATTGCAGTACAATAAACTTAAATGTTACCGATGTCACAATAAATTCGACTTGTTCTAATCGCCTGGAGTCGCGTGAAATGTTCTGACTTACGATTTCATAACAATTTCGAATAGATGCAAATAAATTTTGTTCAATCCTTCTCTGCCATTATCGGAATGAGTTAGGCATAGGAGTTTTAACGTGTTACCGTATCATTTATTCGTACGCTATAATCATATCACCTTAATATCTGTATGGTGATACTCCAGATTTTTTCCAAGTAACCTTTCCGAGTCGAGTGGAGTAATGTATTAGGCATTGACTCGGCCCAACTCAGGCGGTCTCCGAAGGTTCTACTTGTATTATTTTTAGAGTATATATGAAGTGTTTTTAATATATTTTCGGATTATAAATTTCCACAGTATGTGAATTTTTGTCTGGAATCCGGTCATACTCCACCGTTCCCTAAACACTGCACTGTACTTGACAATGCAGTGAAAGTTTAGAAAGAAAATGTGTCCGTATTTACACCCCCCCCCCCCTCCCCCACAGCAAGGAACTCTAGCTCTACATGCTCGTAAGTGTATAAGTATCAAAGTAATATTTTCATATACAGGGTGTTCGCGAAAAGACGCATACTTGTTTGTTGTAATTTTGGCTTAGTTACAAAAATTTATGTGACAGTCGATACAGATTTCCAAATTAATATGAGAATTTTGTTTCATTAATCGTTTTTGAGAGGAGCAGAAGTGACATTTATATCTTCAGGACTAACGTTTATTTTTTAAAACAAATCTCAGGTCTGCTCGTTTTCAAAATCGATTAATATTACAAATGTTCTTATGAATTTGGAAATATGTATCGATTGTAACATAAATTTTTGTAGCTAAGCCAAAATTACAACAAACAAGTATGCGTCTTTTCGCGAACACCCTGTACATAACTATATTCATTCTAGTCTGGATACGTGTAATAAACTACACAACTAAGCTTACTAATTAATTACGAACTAAATGTTATTAAAACAGGTTTTATAAAATCCAAATTTTCCATGGCAATTCGATTAGAAAATCAATTTTTCACGTGTTATATCATGTGCACTTTTCCAAGTTTGAATTTTGGGAAATTTTAAGAAATGTGTTTTTATTTGTTTTCTGCACTCAAGGCATATACAAGCCCCACTCAGGGCATGCCAGAGCACCCGAGTATCAAATATTGCGTCTCTTGGTAGTAAGGTCAAAGGGTAAGACAAATAGTTCCAAGTTTGAATTTCGAAAAAGTTCAAGAAATATATTTTGAGTGTTTTCATTTGTGCACAAAAGATTTGTACAAGCCCCACTAAGGGCATGCCAGGACACCCGAGAATCAAATATGGCGTCTCTGGGTCTTGGTAGTCATGTCGCGACATTCCATTGTAATGTAAGTATTCTCCAACACCTCATTGCACTTAGCCTTGGACAAAATAGAAATATAGGTAGATGATGTGCCACGTGGGTCCAATCCATAGAAATCCTTACATTTATGAATTCTTTAGTGGAACATGTTTTTCAAATGAATGTTCGTGAATTTCAATAAATATTCCCGCTATAGTTTTCCAAGGCGGCTTGAATCCTTCCTATTCCCAGACAGAACGGAAAGACGTAGCTCATGCATGAAACAAAAAGTTTTAACGTAATTGGCAAAATATTTTCCACAGCTGGATTGTTTAGTATAGCGTATCAAATTTATTTTTGGGTATTCTATACATATTACATTGTATAAATCACGTCTTACATGTCAACTTTTCAGCCCGTGTCAAGTTTTAACGAAAAGTGAGCATTCGCCTATTCCATTAGTCACTTTTTCCAATGTAGCTTGTCTAAATTGAATAGAAAGCCCTAGGTTTATGAATTATTTATGCCCAGTTGTGCCATGGAGAATTAAGCTAATCTTGGTTTAAGTTGCAATCTAGTCCAGCCTTTGTATTTGAATATCGCACTATTCCTGGGGTCTTCCAATCAAATCTCTGGTTAAGAATGTATTCCTCCACCACCTTAATCGACGATTAAAGTTAAACCCCCGATTTTTAGGGTTTAACTACTTAACTCGAGATTATATTAAACCAAGATTAGCTTAACCCACCATGGAACAACCGGGCATTAGTGCCGCTTGGCTTTGAAATGGTATTCATAGTGTGGAATCACTCCAGAAAAATATTAGTTAGTTACTGTTTACAGACCATCCCGAAAGAACACGTACGGGAGTGTGCTTAATATATCAATAAAACATCCTTGTCCATATCTCAATCTGAGGTTGCAAGATGGAATTCGATTCAAAAATTCGTATTAATAAACTCGTGATAACATTTTGCAACCGCATTGGAGTCCTTCCATTTCGTTGGGATGATTCAACGCATCCTGATTCAGGGCATGCTGGAGCACCCAAAAAAAAATATGGCGTGTCAAAGTCCTCCCCAAACCCACTCTCGAATACAAACCCTGTCGCAATCTAAATTTAAGAAATAGAAACCCATTCCGAATATAAACCCACTCCCGAATACAAACCCAGTACTTTCTACGTTACTCTCAATGTCGTGCATATGAGCGGGCAACATAAATCATTTAATAGAAACCCACTCTGAATATAAACCCACTCCCGAATACAAACCCAGTACTTTCTACGTTACTCTCAATGTCGTGCATATGAGCGGGCAACATAAATCATTTAATAGAAACCCACTCTGAATATAAACCCACTCCCGAATACAAACCCAGTACTTTCTACGTTACTCTCAATGTCGTGCATATGAGCGGGCACTCATGGCATGCCAGTGCACCCAAAAAAAATATGGCGTACTAAAGTCCAGGGGTCACCTCACGGCCTTCCCTTGTAAGACCTATTCAAAACTATGATTTAATTATTCGGTGTATTTATCGTACAATAACTTACACCTTATGAGAACGTAAAAATTAAATTGAACTTTTGAATGTGTTATCGATGTCACAATAAATTCGACGTGTTCAAAACTTCTGGAGTCGTGTCGAAATGTTCTGAATACCAAATTCACTCCTTCTCAGCCATGTCAGTATCTAGCACCTGTAAAATTGTACCCATCCTCGATTGCTCCTCTGCTACCAGTACTGTACTGTACTAGAATTGTCATATTGAGTAATACCAACATTATCGATTTAATTTATCAAGACATCTAGTAGATTTATTTACTAGAAGCGCGCATACTTGCTAAAATTGACATCTTTCTTTTTAAAATTTAGTTTTGGCTAAAGATAATAGAAATCCTTACCTTTACAAATTATTTAGTGCAGCTTGGCGTTCCAGTCGATACTCTACAATTCCATGAAATATTATCGCTATATTTTTCTCAGGCGGTTCGAAACCTTTCCTCGGGAAGACACAATCGACGGATCTAGCTCGCGGAGGTACGATTGAAGGGATTATTTAACTCGGTTCATCAATAATAAATTTTTGGATGTCTCTACAGCAGCGTCAGCTTAAATAAATAAATACAGTTTGCAGACATAGCTTCATATTGAACTCCTGTGAAGACACCGTTGTTGTAGTCCAAATATCCTAATCCTAAGATAGTTCGTACACAACCTCTCACCTAAAAAGAAGATTTCTGTGGAATATGTGCTTGAAAGATCAGAAAGATGGAAGTTGAATCACAAATTCGTATTAATAGAATCCTTATAACATTTTGCAATAGAGTTGGAGTCCTTCCATTCCATTGGGATGATTCAACGCAAAGGGTTGTCCAAGTTAGGCGAAAAAGAGATTGGGTGAAATGGATTCTTGTTCTCACGGTCATGATAATTACTAAAATTGTTGTTCTTCTCAATTTGGTTCGTAACCGGGATTCATGGGATATGAATGGAATTGGTCTTTTACTCAATTTACTGCTGGGTAACTTTAGTCTCATAACATTGGGATTTGATCTACATTTAATATTTAAACGTGAAGAATTGGAACTATGCTTCAATGTCCTCATGTTTCACATAATAAAATTCACAAGTAAGTAAAGATTAATAAAAGCATTTTCTGTGTGTTGTGCTTCTCATGGTTCTCGGGTTTGGATAACGCCATCAGTAATCGGGTTCGTGTTCGGATCGAATTATTCTGATCCAAAGATTAGAACTGCCAGAGTCCCACTGAAAGTACTGCAGTAATTGAAATACTAATTAAGCGACTCTCTGTAATTTATCATCACAATTTATTTTAGAATTGTATGGAAGGAGAGATATTTCACCGAATAGAAGTTGGGGTCCGGTGTGTGTAGCTACACTGGTTCTACTGCTCTCCATTATGAACCTCCAACTCGGACTAATATCTTTACCACTCTTCCACTGTGAACGGTATTTTTTGTACAATTTGATGCCCGTCTGTGAGCTCACCCATCAAGAAAACATTCTTTCGTCTGTACTGTGGAATCTTGCACTGACACTCATCCAAAGTTTATATTATTTGTTCTTGGGTTTCCCCGTCTTCTTCCTAACACTGACTGCAGTAACTGCAACCATTTTTGCACGCAGAGTCGGCTTGGAATTAAGGTAAGCTTAAATAATTAACATGGAGTGTGATATTTGTAAAATAAATTTTTCTGAACAGTTGTGATGACAATTCAGCATCCACGATTCCACTCTGCCGGAGTTATAAACACACTGTGGGAATACTTCAAACTTGGCATATAATAATTACTCAATTAAATTCCTCAATGTGTTCTACAATATACCCTTTTGTATTGGTCACTCTGACTACGTCAAGCATCTCTTTACTGAGTACACTGATTCGACTCCCCTTGCCTCATATGATGAGACTAATCGTTGTGTTAGCGCAACTTGCATTTCTTGTGTATTTTTATTGTTATTTGCATGTACCCGCATTTGCGTTTGAAACATTCCGAAATATTTTAGTGGCAAAATCTTTCATGTGTAAAACTAAATATGCATCCAAATATCACAAAACGATACGAATACCAAGCTTTAAAATCGGGTCGTTTGATGAGCTTAAAAAGTTAACGTTTGTGGCAGTGTTAGAACTGGTTTTGACATGGACAGTTAATGTCATGTTGACTCTGTAGGGTCAGGCCTTGTTCTAGAATACCTGTCTTAGGTAAGCGAAACATCTGTAATTAGCATATGAATTTTTATTTCATCTTCCTCATGTCTAGATAAAATTACATATATTCTAAAGTACTAATAACAAATATCTAGTACTAGTGCTAGTTAAGTCTAATTGTTGCACAACAAAATAATGTTGTCGATTTTATAGCGCTAAAATTTACAGTTTGCAACACTGTTGGACTAGGTATGTCCCTTCCTTTACTTGCCATGTTACAGAGACGTGGATTAAAATAAGGGGAAATACTAAATTATTGAGAAATAAATATCATTGTTGATCTTATCCCTGGTATTTTCGGTACTCACGTGTGTCTTTGGCGAAGAGTTGACACTTTTGAATTATTTAGAGGGAAGAACATACTCTTACAAGCTGATTTCGGCGAATTCATTAAAAATTTACATTCGCTGTTTCCGTTTCAGCTCGTCACTCATTCAGTATTAATACGCAAATATTAAAATATTTTCTCTGATGAGCAATAGGATTGGAAGCGAAAGTCAGGCAAATGCTCTGTCTTTAGTGCTTATAAATGACGGTGCCAACTAGAGGTGGAGACGGGTCGGGCCAACCCGACCCGACCCGACCCGACCCGTGCTACGGGTCGGGTCGGGTCACGAATTTAACCAATCAAAGTTTTTCGGGTCGGGTCGGGCCACCGAAGAAAGGAAAAATTAATTTT